>VVHJ01048236.1:0-12780 GCA_015107715.1 Tylochromis polylepis | reverse complement strand
AGGAAGGGAAAAGAAGGAAAAAGGTTTTAATGTTTAAGTTTTAATGCTACTGACTCTGACTGAAAGGCAATATCAACAAAGTCGCCAAGGATTTCACGCAAAAATGCTTACATTAAATCTGGTAACAATAGCAAAGCAATTACTAGAGCTTAAGAGGGGCATAACTGTAGTGATGGGGACCATAGACAGTATAAAAAAAAAAATTTAAAAAAAACCCAAAGAAGCCCAAAAAGAAGTGGCCAACTTCCACCTCGAAACACTGGAGCCAATGTGGAAGTAGGTTAAACCCACATTCTATCTGAAGGCCACCAGATTATGATGGCTGTGGCTGCAAACACACTTCTGGTCCTGTAGAAGTCTGTGGAGAAATGCCTCTCTGTCTTGACCTCCGTCTGAGTTTATGCGCTCAGTCACTCGTTTTGGTTAATACTAGAAAAAAAAAACTATATCTATTTTGTAAATCTTGGTCTTCCTATTTTTCAAAATAGACTATTATGTGTGGTATGAAACTGCACAGTCATTGGCTAATGACTTGTCAATCACAAGACCCAACCTTTTCCAACCAAGATGGCGATGATTGAACCTCAAGGCTTTAAAAAAAGGACTTCAAAATGTGGATTTTTAAAGTCCATCTTTTACATTATCTATGGAGACAGAGTAGACTACATTATAAGTGGCCAAGAAGAATGTCCTTATTACAACCTAAGAAAGCAACCAATGACAAGGAAAACCTGGATCTTCATTGGTGTTGCTTTTCCTTTTGATAAGCACACATCAAAAGTGCTGAACTGCCTAATTACACTCACTGCCAGAAGAGAGACAGAAAAGCTCTGGACTGCAGGTTTGATAGCCATGAAATTACAGCTATTAAAATATATGACCCTGTTCAAAAACCATAGCAACACCATTCTGGTAATAGCTCATAAAGAAAGCCCAGAGTAAAGTATGCAATAAAGTTCAATTCTTCTGCAGCAAAATTAAGTTCCCTTCACAGAAGAATTAATACATTTTTAGCCACAACATGGAAAATAGTCCACCCAGCTTAAAATATGCCAGAAATGTCTCCGATAGCCCATGTGCCATGTCGCTGATTGTTCAGACAATTAACCAGACCTCTCTCGAACTGCAAGCAACCATTCAGCAGAATTTAATTAGTTAGAGATGACTGACTGCAAAATATGCAGCTATAGCATGTACATTTCACCCGTCTCCACCATACACATCTTTAAACTCACTTTCTGCTAAAGTTAATTAGAGCCTATTAGCATGTACCAATAAGGAAAGTCTCAGTAGCTCAGATATTTTTGGTAAATAAATATGAGCAATGGGAAGGAAATATTAGAAGGTAATGCTAGGGGTTTAAGGAAACAAAATAAATCATCCACATTCGACTCTGTCATCAAGAAAAAACATCTTTGACCTTAAGTGCCATTTTTCATATTTTTAAATGACGCTTTACTCTCCAGAATAAAGAATACAGTTAGAATATGTATATGTATATGTATAGATATATATAGATATATATACATCAGCATCCAACTGGGGGCATCAAAAGGGTCAAAATCTAAAACCAGTATCTCATTTTTCTTAATTTGTTTTTGAACAGGAGATACTATAAAGTGAAAAGTTGATAAATCCTTCAGAAAAGAGTCTAACCTTTGAAATTTAAGTCACCTTCTTCTTGTCTAGATGACCAATTTCATCTACAATAAACAGCCAACAACCACCAGCAATCCACTGGAAAATCTTCATTTTTCCGCAGCCAGTGGATATGGCAAGGAGTTTGCCAACTGCCCTCTAGGCCTAGGTGACTGAGGCCTCACCTGAAGCACTGGACCCAATTTCCATGGTTTTTGGGGGGGGTTTTGACGGAGTTCCACACAAGTCTTCTTGACAGTTATTATAGTCTTTATAGCATTATAGCATTGCATATTTATTCTGTTTGTATAGTAGAATCTAATCTCATTTTGCCACAAATGCTCTACTGGTCTAGCTACTAACCTGCTAGTTAGTATCACGTTCTTTTTCTTCAGCTTCTTGGTGCATTACCACCTCAACCAGGCAGTGGTAAATTCTGTATAAATAAGTATTTTCTTTAAAAAATATTCAGTATTTTTTATAATCATATATAGTATTTATGTTATCATAGTATCTACCATGTTTTCTGTATCTTTTTTTGTATCTCTTACATCAGACCATGTTTTCTGCGTGCGTGCGTGCGTAATGGCCAAATGTGATCAAACTGTAGCCAAAAAACATCACGGGCAGTCCTCGGGCAGTGTGTCTGTCTGACAATTTTTGTCATCGTGATGGTGTAACAACCCTGCAACATGTATGAATGTCCTCCACAGACGTGTACAGCATTTCATCTGATGCTAAAGAAAGACATGCTGTGCCACAGTAAAAGGTGCACAGCAGGCTAAAGGGTGAGAGCGCGCAGTGAAGAACAGAGAGAGAGAGAATGGGAGTGCAAAGCAAGCCAAAGTGTGGAAGACGGGGATGGGGGGGATTGGGCTGGGTGGCGGGACTTGGCTGTCAGCATGTTCCCCCGTTAAACTGAAGATTAAACAGCTTTCAGTGTGTCAACATACACTTGGACTAACAAGTCTTTCACTCTGTGTCCCTGCAAACACACACACACACACACACACACAGGGAGGGAGATATTTGACAACGCTTTGTGTGTGTGTCTGACACTGGGCTTCAGAGACAGCAGAAGTAGAGCTGATACGGAGGAAAGGGACGAAAAGGAGATGAACGACGTCGCATATCTCTGCGAGTATACACACGCGTACACAAAGAGAGCCATTCTTGCAAAAGACATCTGTTGCACAGTTTATGCAAACACACACACACACACACACACACACACGAGTTTTGATATCTAGGTCCAAGTTTATGGGCTAGGTTCTGTGAGCACCAGAACTTATATTTACTTACTGTTCACATTATAATCCAAACTTATTTAAATGCTCTAAACTGAACAAAAGGAGATTCTCACACGTTTTAGAACTTTTATCTATTTTCTGCCGCTGAACATGTTCATTAATTTCAACTCAATTTTATTTATATAATGTCAAATCACAACAACAACTTTATACTATAAGGTAAAGACCCTTAATAAAGGTAACAAAGAGAAAACCCCAACAATCAAACAATCCCCTATGAGTAAGCACTTGGCAACAGCGGAAAGGAAAAACTCCCTTTTAACAGGAAGAAACCTCCAGCAGAACCAGGCCTTAGAGGGGCAGCCATCTGCTGTGATGGGAAGAAGACAGGACAAAAGACACACTGTGGAAGAGTGCCAGAGATGAATAAGAACTAATGATTAAATGCAGAGTTGTGTATAATCACACAGAGAGTGACAAAAGGTGAGAGAAGAAGAAACAATCAGTGCATCATGGGAAGCCCCCAGCAGCCTAAGCCTATTGGAGCCCATTTCATATCTGATTCTGTAGCGTTCCTTAGGTCACAAGGATAAGTGATCTACTACCTCGCACTCAGGAGGCAGCACTACAGAAAAAAATATTTTTTAAAAGAAGACAGGGTTAATGAGGTAGGCAAGACGAATTAAATACACTGCTATTCAAAGGTTTGGGTTCACTTAAACACACACACACTTCTTGTATGTATCTGACTTTTACTTAAAATAATATTAAATCGATTGGAACTTATGTCATCGCCAGTTAATGATCAACTGTGAACTGATAATTATTTTTAACTGATTATCTTAACAGATCAGCACATTGTCACGTAATTTTTAAAAAGCCAGTTATGCTAGCATAGCTGAAAATTTGAGTTAAGAAATTAGCAACAAAAAAAACAAACAAAAAAAATCCAACCAGAAGAGTGTCTAAAAAATAAATAAATAAATAAAAAATAAAAAAATAGCTCAGTGGGTTGAGCCAGTGACCCAGCAAGTTTACAGAAAAGGCCCAACTCTGAATCCATTCGCTGCGCGTTTTCCCTCAGCTTTCCTGTCCCACTGTTTACTGTGCTGTTACAACAAATGCTAAAAATAGAACTTTCATCTGAAACTATTATTATTCTTTTTCTAATAAAAACTACTTTGATACACTGCCAATGAAGATGGGCAATAAATCACAGATATTGGACAAAAGAAAACTGGAGTGAAAATATGCCAAAGGAAGGCTGATGTCAGGTGTGGTGGAAAAAAATCTGTGCATTTCAGGAAGCATCAGGTAACCAGCTCCATTACATAATCCAAATCATAGCTACATCGCCAATGATCTGAAAGGCTGTGGTTGCTACAGATTAATGATTCTTTCCTAAAAAATTAAAGTAAATTAATTATAATAATAATAATTTTGAACTTTTACAAAGTAAGAAAAGAAATGTCTTGCAGGGTGAACATAAAATATTCACTCTGAATGAATTAAAGTACTGAGTTTTACTGATTAGTTTCTAATATCTTCTGCGTCAACAGTTATTACTATAGTTAACAGAATCACAATTTTTGGTGAGCAAGTTATGGTTATTCAGCCATCCATTTTATTAAATCCAATACAGGGTCCCCAGGGGGCCTACTGTCACACACTCATCTACATCAGTTTAGAATAAATTAAATCCAATTAAACTAACATGTATGTTTTTTGTTATGTTTTGTTTTTTGGTTTGTTTGTTTTTTGGGGGGGTTACCAAAGTTATTCCAGCATTCTCCATAAGACACAAATGCATAGTGCAAATTCCGCAAAAACCCTCTGAACACCTCTGTGGCCAGCTGACTATAAAACACTGTTGTGTACATTTTAGCCATTATGAGTACACACACCACAGTTACTATTCGCTCTGAAAACAGTGGGAAGAGAGTGCAACAACACACAAAGCCTGGAAGCAATTTAACCTTCATCGATAGGGCTTAATCGTATGCTGATTGCTTTTGGTGCCATTAAAATAGAATGCAAGCTCTCTTTTCAACACTGCTTTTCTTCTTCATGTACAGCAACGCTGTGCTCTTAGACCAGCTTTGGATACATTTATACGGAATAACCTGAGACAAATGGCACAACAAGAAAGGTTAAAAGAAGATTAAATTACAGTACAAACTGTAAAAGCACCACAATATTTTATCCATCATCAGCAGTCCAACCAAAAACTAATGCAGACGTAATGTTTGAATGGAAGCCTTTATGGCAGGGTTCAGCATCTCTCCCTTCGGTCCCGTCCATCAGATCTCCTATTTATTAGAATTATTAATTCATGTTTTACTCATTTAGCTTTTTTCTTCCCATTTAATGGGACTGAGTTTAGTTAAATGCTTTCACGTATGTACACACACACACACACACACACACACACAGCAAGTCCCCACCCAGTCAGTACTGTATGTACAACTACAAGCATATGACCATAACAGCCTTGACAGTGGTTTTGTTTTATTCTCTGTGCTTCTCTGGTGTTTTCCTTCTCTCCTTACAGCTCCCCAGCGTTAAGTTCACATAGCCTCTGTGTGTGAAGTGGCATCCTGGGCATTTTTCTTTCTGCAGACATGGAGGTTAACTGGAGTGGAAACTGTAAACTGCATTTAGTAGGAGTGGACAGTATAGAGAAAACCCTCTATTAAGGTGGATGTAGTTTTCCAACATGATATTAATGTATTAGAGATGAAAACATTTGAGCAGAGCAGTTCATCCAGACCTGCTTTTATGGCCTGGGAGGCCCAGATGAGCTGTCAACAAGCCTCCATCTCTGCAAGTTGCGGTCTGAGAACAGCCTCCAAGACTGCGAGAAGGGCATCACAATGAATGCTCAACTCCAAGAATCCAGTTCAAACCAGGGATATTCAACTGCATTTACCATCATTACTAAGGACAATGCAGCAGTCACTGGATTTTATTAGGGACATGTCCATACTGGCAATAATAAAATTCTACAGCCTTGCAATCAAGAGAAAAGACTGCAAGATTGCATCAGTTGTGTTATGAATTGAGAAATATTTGGTAGACTAAAACACAAACACGGGTTTGTGGAAAGGCTTGTTCCCATTCAGTGTGACCCCTTACATCACATTTGAATATATTCAATTTGTTTTCACAGGGTTGCCTTACACACACATGCTGTAAAGCATGGTCATGTTCATAGAAAAAAAATATGTAGTTATCAGTAGTTATTTGGATGTAAATAAATTCAGTAAGTAAATATGTCAGGACAGAAATGTTGATAGAAAATAAAATGGGACACAATAAAGAGTCATAAAGACCAGATGAATCCTGAATATGCCAATGGAGTACAGGACTCAGTCTTAGTTGGTACAGTTCCCCATAGCCTCAATTTTTGTTCTCTGCAGATCACACACACACGCACACACACCAGAACCCACGCTGCTGAGAGCTATATTATTCCCTCACTGCTTCACAGGCCATGGAAATACTCTGAATTCACTAACCATGACCCAGAAACACACACACTCACCCCATTCGCTCTTCTCTCGTGCTCTCTGAAGCAAACATAAGTGCGTGCACACACTATAGATATGCATGAAAGCATAGCACAGCTCTAGTGCACATACACATGGGTAACAGCAAAGGCCAACTCACATTATGCCTGCATCACACACATGTTCGGTGACCCTCACCTCCACACATCAGTTATTTGCAGCTCATCGTGAGGCCAGCCTGATCTGGAATTACATTCTAGTCAGACCTGCGTCACTCTTTGCGGTCAAAATCACTTATCTCGACTGACAGCAGCAACTTACCCGATTTTATTTTGAAACGCAACATTATGCAAGTTGGCTGGGAGAGGATCTTTTCTGCATTAACAGTCTATCGACATTTTTTAAAAAGCTACGTTTGCCACATTTTCTTTGCTTCCTCTGAATGACAGAAGGCTTCTTCTGGACAGATATTACCCCATTATATTAGGAACCTGTTTAATCCAGCTGAGCTTCCACTTATATATTATTCATTGCACACATTGACGATATCATAGTCCTTCCAGATACGGTTCCCCTCTATATGCCCCAGTGTGTGAATAAGAAATAAACCACACTGATGCATGTAGCAATATTAAAGCATATGTGAACAACATGAATGTTTATGAGGGGTTTCCCCTAGAGGATGGGCTCAGGATTCAGGTGGAGGGCTTCACAGGCTCTTGGCTTTCTCTGTTGGCACACGTGCATTCAGTAAGTCACACAGGCACACGCAAAGAAAAGCTGCACTTCACCTTGTCATAACTCAGGCTTTCACAGTGCTGCTACAGCCTTGTACATAAAGCATGATCACTGCTACTGGCCCGAGTTCTCCTTCTTATTACTGTAGGTTCACTCTGAGGGCAGTTTTCATGGACAGGAGGAGGCCTGAAAATGAACCTTTCCCAAATCTGAACAGTACTCGGCTCATTAGAGTGGATCAACAAACAAAGGATCTTGAAGATTTTCTGTAATTCTTGTATGAGCACTAGTGTATGCTTGGGATACTTCCTACTCATGTTTGTCAAGTTAAAATCATCCAAAGGCATGACTGCAACATCAGCTGAGTCACATCTAACATTTGCAGCAAAAAGACACATTACTAGGCAGACACCATCCTAAAATGTGTAATCACACGATCAAAGCAGAGTAAAGAAAAGCTGTGGTCAAATATGTGCATCAGGTCCAAACACAACAGCTGGCTTGGCTGTTGGAAGGAGCCTGCAGTGGAATTGTGTTGTTACAGTACATGTTGGAGCTAGGCTAGCTAATCCACTACAGTGTGAAATGATTCAAACTGTCTATTAACCTGTAACTTTTATTGTATGCTGTATACACAACTTCTCACTCTTAAGCATTTGCTAAAAAGGAAATTAAATGTTTTGTTTCAGGTGTCCCCAAAATTAAACAACTTCAATACAGCATTTCATAACAAAGTTGGTAAAAATATATTTGATTTTAGCTCATGGAGACGTATTAGTGACTAGCATGCAGACAAGGAGTACTGTTTTTTTTGTTTTGTTTTGTTTTTTTTTGGGGGGGGGGGTTTAAACATGTTTCCTGTATTTAAATTCTTGCTTACATACTAATCAGCCACAGCTACATGTTACGTTGGCCCTCCAAGTTCCACCGCAACAGCTGTGGCACATAGGGGCATGGACACAGGAACTCTGGTGGTGTGCTCTGGTATCTGGCACCAAGACTGAGACAACAGATTGTCCTAAGGGTTGGGGGTAAGGCCTCCTTGGACGAGGCTTGTTCCAGCACAGATGCTTGATTGGATTGGGATTGCTCGGTTTGGAGGCCGAGTTACCAGCTTAGGGTGTTTGTCAAGTTTCTTTAGCTGTTCCAGAGCATTTTTTGGAGTGTGGTGAGATATTTGAGGGTGGGCACTAATGTCTGTGGTTGCTATTGCCAACCATAATGACAGCACATGCCAGGAATCAATGTTTCCCAGAAGAAGACTGCATTGAAACGCAATAATCAATGTTTTACATTTAAGCTGTCAGTGGTTTAATGCTCTGACCGACCAGTGTAGCTTCATTCTGTTGTGTGCAAAGACTGTATATAGAAAGACAGATTTAGTCACTAATCCTGACAAAATATCAAGTTTACACACACACATACACACACACTCTCTTTGGATCAAAACATCTTGGAACTTCTTATTTCAAAGTTATTTTTTGACAGAAGCTACAACTGTTAAGCTAGATTGATTACCTTACTATTTGTTTAAGTATAACTTACACATATAAAAACTGACTAAAAAATTAGAAGAAAAAAAAATAATACAAATGTGACTACTGAGGTTGGATCTGACTGACAAACACTGCACACCATACAACAGCAAACAGTACTGTACACTACACATGGTTACTTAAACCAGTCCAAATGTGCCAAGAGACAAAGCCCTGCAGGCGCTAATCAAAATGCAGTTTTACATTTGCATATGCAACAGAAGTCTTTAGACGTTCATGTCCAGCCTGAGTTGGACCACTTCCTAATTATACTAGCTATAGTTGAGCCCGATTAACTGTAGTTTGACAGCTTTGAGCCTCAGGTCAGTGTGCCAAATTTTTTAACTTCTTGTGGTTCCAAATATATCCAACTATATTATCCGTGATCATGTGATTTATACGAGCAGCGCAGAAGCTAAAGGTGAAGCACACTGGGTGGTGATAGGCTGTGTCTGAGAGAATGAGAGACTCGGATTAGAAAGGTTCTGGTGAAAGAACCAGAATAAAGTGTATGTACAGTAGCAGTAAATAATAAGACTGAGCTACACACCGACAGCAAATACATGCTAGAGCACTGCAAGACTCCAGCCAAGATCCTGTATTCTGCTTGCCAAGTGCTGAGTAGGGCAGCACAGTGGATTAACCCCACAGCAAAACATTCATCCCAAGAGCAGCAGGGGTTTTTTTCCCCCTAAGCCGATACCATCATAAAGATAGCAGGAGAAAAGCTTCTATGAATTCTGTACCCATATTAAAAATTATGAGTTTTAAATTGTCGTTGGTTGCTTACATTATTTCTCTGTTTTTAAATACAGCATCTTTCTATTTCTGCCCTTTTTCCATTCAAACCCAATTCTGAAAAAGTTCTGAAAAATATATCAAATGTTTAAACTATTTTTAATATTTCAGTTTGAATTTAATGGATCCAACAGGTCTCAAAAAGGCTGACACAAAGTAGATGTTAAAAACAACAACAACAACAACAACAACAACAACAACAAAAAAGCTTGGGGAACATTGTTCTGTGCTCATTCAAACTGAAATTTCAAATGTATTTTGGAAAATACGAAGACCACATTCTTCATTCAAGAGGAGCGGGACAATCCAACTTTTTATCAGCACTCTGTTGAAAAGTCTCAGGATGGCTTTTTAGCAGAAGAGCTCCGGTGCTGAACTGGCCTGCAGTCCAGCCCTGTCACCAAACGAGACCCCAGACTGTTGAGCAGCTAGAACCATATGTGAGGCAAAAATGGAACATTCCTCTCCTAAACGTCCAGCAGCTGATCTGATCAGTTTACAAATATGTTCACTGTTGTAAAACAAGAGGGGATGCCAAAAGTGGTTAACAGCTTTTTGAGATGTTTTACTGCCATCAAATTGAAAAAGTCCTTATTAACTCTTTAAATTGTACCTCTTCTCGCTTTAAACATTCAATTTGCTCTGATGTCCTATTGTATATAGAATTGTAAACCATTGCATTATGTCATTATATACATTTTACACAGCACCCCAACTTTGGAAATATGGTTATAGGTCATCTCGCAGGTCTTAACTTGCGAGGTAGCTGGATTCTTGAGCTCCTTGAGCTCGGCTTTAAGCTAACTCCCAAATGGTCAGATTAATCTGTATCATTTATAGACTACAAGAGCCGCATATTTAGGTCTCTCAAAAACTGGAGAGTGCTTCATCAGTGAAAGAAGAGTTATAATAACTGTAACTGATTCTGGTGGTAGTGGTTCATTGATCTAATTTGTTGAAGAGACAGACAGATGTTCATCGAAAGTGGGGTTTTTTTTGTTTTTTTTTAAAGTGCCTGCACCAATCAACAAAGTTTCAAGGGATAACTTTCCAGATGGTTCCATGTAAAAAACCATCTGGGAATGCTCCACTCCTGTTCTCCGGTTAGCTGCCAACTTACAGTGTTTGTTAAGTACCAAGTAGGCTGTAAACATTTTTTTCACTAAAACTACTGCATGCTGTGGTTTTGATTTTCTGGCTTTTCTGAAGCTAGAAAATCAAAACAGCAAATATACCACAGCACTCCACTGAGTTGGCTGACAGTACAGTGCAGTCATGGTTAAAACCTAAGCTTACCTGAGCTTTATTGTAGGCTCAACTCAATAACCGAATCCATTCCAGACCCATATGAACCTAAATCAAACCTCTCGTTTTTCAGATTACATGTGTAATCCATGATTTATGAGCAGTGTTTCTACCTTTGAGTTGTTGTGTCTCTCCACTTTATCACCATCCTTCTCTTTCTTCTTCTCCTCCTTTTTCTTTTCACACTCCTTCTGTGAACAAAATAAAAAGATGGTGGTACCAACTATAAGCCACTGTCTCACACTAACACACATATCCATTTAATTCATGTATACATGAATGCTGCTGTGCTCATTTTCAGCTCTACATTTTTATTCTTTGACTCTACTAGACTGGCTTTGCACGATTCCTAGTTTAAATCTTTCTTATGCAAGCATGCTGGACCCTGCCGTCCCTCAGTTCACCCTCTATGTAAAACCAGTTGTTATATCGCCTCTCCTTTAAAGCCAACTTAACTCTGATTAAACTTTCTATTTGCAAGTGACAGCCAAACTGCAGGTGTGTGGGGTTCCATGTCTGAGAGAAGCGTATTTTATCGATTCTCTCTGACTAAAGACTAGAAAAACGATCAACAGCCTGAGTTTTGGCCCACAGGGATTACATAGTGACCTCATTATATGAAACTCTGGCCAAGTTTAATATGTCCACCACTGTCACAATATGACAGAAAATAAGGAAAAGCATCATAGGTCTATTTTAAGTCTGGGTCAGTGCGGTTCTTTGACTTGAATTCTGGTTATACAAGTCCATTCTTCTTCTTCACATCGATATTTACATGAATAGTGACAACTGGAGCTCTTTTTGGCTCAAATAGGCATTAAACTGATGAAAGCCGCAGTTAAAAAAAAAAAAAATAACAAGCTACCAATGGAAGCTGAAAAACGTAATTTTGGAAACTGCAATTTCTTAAAATTAATTGGTAACACTTTACGGCCCACGACTAAGGGTGCAAGTCCCCTGTAATTAAATCAAATTTCAGTGTGTACAGTGTGTATCAAGAAGAATCAAAGTGCTTTAATTACAGAGCTGTTCACTGGTGCCATCGAAACACGTACTGCCAGAGTCGACCCCAGACACGCTCGCAACAATTTTAAGTTTTGTTTGTGAAACTATATTCAGTGATAGCATTCGGTACTTTAAGATTCACTTCAAACTTCTATGTCCATTAATTTAAAAAATGTACCCTTTTGAAATCAGATTATTCAGATACACCCTGCATTTTATTTGAAATTCAAATGAAATTATATTTACCTATAATACTTAAAGGTCAGCACATAAGGAGATAACAAGGCAGTTTTTTTTTTAAAACATGAAACAAAAATATAATTATTTACAGTGTAATTTGTGTCTCCTTCCCTGTAAAACACCCAGAATTGAGCAACTTTAGAGAACCAAAGTTCATTCACACCCCTGACCCTATTCTCCTCCATGGCATCCAGCTGAAGCTCATAGGCACAGAAGTATGGAACTCCAAAGTGTTCAAAATTAAATAAATAGGACATGATGAAATAAATAACTATGTGAATAAATAAGACACAGATATGTAATGCGAGAATGATATTGTGAAATAATGGAACACATTTTGAAAAAAAAGCTCGTTATTGTGAAATATATTGCATTCTGCTATATAAATTTACTTATTATTGTGAAATATTATTTCATGGTCATTATTTTTCACAATAAGAGATTATTCCTGAGGCATTTTATTTATTTCCAGCCGTTTTTAATCCAAAATGTCCTTTTTTCAAAGTCAGTCTTTATTTCAAAATCCCGTTTTTCCCGATGGCCTATTTATTTCATAATGCGACTTTTCAGCAGAATGACTTTGTCTGTCAATCAGTGTGAGTGGGTTGGACCTTTGCTCCTATTGGCTGATCGTTTACCATCGACTAGTTTTCCTGGATACCTGCTCCGCGGACAGCTGCCACAGCTAGCACAAACGTGCTAGGTCAAAAGTCACGGAAGATGGCGGACTGGTGTGAACTTCAGTCAATTCTGCTCATTTTA
>VVHJ01048233.1:0-13158 GCA_015107715.1 Tylochromis polylepis | reverse complement strand
TATGTGTGTGAAATAAAGTTTAAAAAGCCGTTCTGAGTTGCAGTGCGTCCTTCGGTGGCCTCTCAGAGATCAAGGAAAACCAGGGCTTGTTTTGTTTATGTAACAATGGTCTGAAGAAACACTTCAGCAGAGCTAGCTGTGGTCTAATAACATACATCCTCTCCTAGAATACGAATGCTTTCTAAATCTGGACCTTTAGAAAACTACTCTTTGGAATTATTTTGGCTTAATGCAGTCTATTTTCAAAGGTCTACAAAAATACTTTCAGTACTCAGCACTGGTGGGAGCACACAGCAATTGAAAGTAATGAGAAAAATAAATTATCCCTGTGAGCAGAGGTTATGGGTGTACTCACACCCTCATCAATATTTATACAACACGGTCCACTTATTAATTCACAAAACCTACATGGTTCGATTATCATTGAAGAGGGGCCTTGGGTTTTTAAATGTAAGACTTTTCTTCTGTGTATGTGAATGCTGGATATATATGTCTGTTTTCCCACCTTGGACATGCCCAACACACTGAGGAGTGCTCAGACTTCTACACTGGAGAAACCAGACTGCCACGCCATAAACACATGGCACAGCATAGAAGAGCCACCTCGACGGGACGAGACTCGGCTGTCCATCTGCATCTAAAGGACAAAGGTCACTCTTTGAGGACGCCAATGTTCACATTTTGGACAGAGAAGACAGATGGTTTGAACGAGGAGTGAAAGAAGCATCTATGTCCACTGTGAGCGACCATCTTTGAACAGAGGAGGTGGTTTACGACACCAACTGTCTGCCATCTATAATCCACTCTTGAGATCCCTTCCCTGACGCCTTAACGCCCACTCACATCCTGGGCCATTTGATCTCAATAAGTCACATGATAGGGTGGGGTTAGGTCTCGCAATGGTTTCACCCGAAACCTCTGCTGATAGTGACCCACACCTTTTTTCACACCTTGGCTCATCCGATGAGGCACATGGTCAATGGTGGGTCAACGACCCTCTTAAGGGACACTCCCACTAAGGCTTAAATACCCAGGAGTCGCCAACATTTGGGCTTAGAAATGAAGGAGCAGTGAAACGTCTTCAAGAGACTTAAAGTCCAGTTGCCTTTCTTTTCAAACTCTGTGGATTAAACTGAATATGTACAGTCACATTACTGTTGTGCAAACCACCTTTTATCTCAGCAGCCAACGGCTTTTCTTGTTTTTTCAAGGGTCGAGTAAAATCATAGATACCAACTCCAGCCTCTCCAGACTCCCGAACTGTGCTATTCCATGAACATAACAGTTAAAAAAGAACAGTCAACAAAATGGGTTCATTACACCAGACCGCTGCAAAGCTCCAATCATGTCTTCTGTTTTCACTTTGTCCAAATTAACATTTTAATACAATAGAGCTGTGTCATTTTTTTTTATTTATTGTTTATGCAATCAATAGCAATAATGTGGAAAAGCACAAAATTAGACCCATGTTTAAAACACTCCTCCATGCATGGAGGGGATTTTGTGATTTTTCTGGCAAAATTTGGTAGGTGGAGGAACGAGCAATCCTTGTGCAGTCGGGAAGGAAGCTGAAGGTGGATAATCAGGATTTGACTCCTCTGCTGTGCTGTTAAAAGATGAAATCGTGGAGGCTGGTTGCACAGAATCCTGGTTCGTGTGTGTGACAAACAGATTATTCAGATACCTGACTTTCAGCCTGCAGGTGTAAGCGTATATGCGGTTATTTATCCTTGGACGGCGTGTCTATAATGTGAATATCTTGTATTCCTCCCACACTCCACGGATCACTGGACAAGTTTCCAATATTGCACTCTCTGAGATTATCAATCGCAGTCATCCTTTCCCTTTCATCTTTACCCTCTGTCTGTCTTACATCTCTGTCACTGTCATGCAAATCTCCTTTATTTGGCCCACCTGTCCTTGTTTGTTGTTTCTTCTCTTTCATTTGTGCTCTCTGACCAGCTTCTTCCACTTATTTCCATCTTATTTCCTCCACATAATTACATATTTCTGATTCTAATTTCTCACCAGCTTACATCTAAATACCAAAACAGGAACTTCACCCAGGAGACTGGGATTAGTGGTCTAATGTGAGACCATTAATTATAAGCGTAGCTGAAAAAGACTCAATGGTAGAAAAAGGTACATGTTTTGGTGGTGGTGAGAGAGTTTACAAAAACAAGTACAGTTATAGATATTATCACATATGCATCACCCATGCAGTATTTTTAATATTTTTAATATACTTGGTTATGTGACACCTCCTGGCACCTCCTACTCATGCTTTCACAGAAGGAGCAGAAGCTGCTGTTTCAATAAAAGCTGAAACAACAGCTTCTGCTCATTCAGAGATTAATCTGTTTCTTCTGTTGTATAGCTTGATGGGAACTAGATTTCCTAAATATAAACAGACATTGCCTTAGATATCTTCAAATCTACCAAATTATGGAAGCTGCGGTTCCGACAAGTGAAATAAATCAGTGTAAGTGGTGCATAATATTGTGCTATAGACACATTTCTGTTGGAGTGCCTGTCCTATAACTGATTAGCACTCTTTCTAACATTTAGCTCACTGAGCTTCAGAGTATAGAGTGCTCACAGTAAATCTTCAACTTCAAGTACTGGTGTGATAATCTTTGCCTCACGATTTCTGTGTTCTTCCAATATGGACCGTATACTCTGAGTGGAGGTTGTTTTGTTTTTTTCGTCCCAGTGAGGCTTCAATCTGTTACCAACATGGCGGACCAACCTCGCTTGTCCCCTCACCATCTAAATCTCTCAAAAGCCAGAGTGAAGCCTGAACTTCCCAGCACGCTGAGGGTATTGGAAGCAGCATGGCATTACTTCTTTGCAATTCTCTTTTTCTGCTGGAGTCCAGATGGAGACAGAGCCCAAATCAAATACCCAGTATCCCTCGAGTGGAGAGAGGGGGTCTGGTGCTGTTAGATTAGATGTAGCTGTGTCAATAATACAGAACTCACATTGGCATTCACCAGGAAAATAAATCTGCTCACCCGCCGCAGGTGATAACAATGGTCGATGAAGTATTACAGAGGCACATATATTCTTTTTATAAGGCATCTTATAAAACTGAATCGCACACTGAGGAGGAGTGGCTCAAAAAAACCTTCAAATTCTTCCATCGGTTCAACAGAGACGACTGAAATACCAAACATCTGCAGTGCCAACAGATATACATATATTCAGACAAAGACGTGGTCAAAGGAAAAGCGAATGAGAGATTTAGGATAAAAAGAAAATGAGCTGGAAAAAACATTGAAGACAGAGCCATAAATTCAGATCAGCAAGCCCCCGAGGAGGCTCGAGAAAGCGACAAAAATCAAGAAATGAAAAGGGTCGCTGGCAAAAAATATAAAAACAGCAAGAAGCAGAGTGAAGAAAAAAAACATCTTTTTCTGTTGCATTCATGTATTAGATAGCGACAAGGAGGAGAGAATGAAAATCTGAGGGCATTCATTTCAGAAATGGAAAACAACATGGCGACAGGTAGATGTGGAATGGGAGAGAATAATGGAGGACATAATGAGGGAGGAAGGTAGAAAGCAGGCGGAGAACCGAGGCAGATAAAGGCAGAGGGATCCAAGGACAGAGTCCCTTTGTTTTTGGTTGATATTTTTGTCTCTGTGGTGATGAAAATGCTGCTGAAATCTTCACAAAAAAAAAATTAATACGTGTTTCTTTTTCATGCTGCGCATAAATCGTTGAAATCCGACGTAAACTGCTTATCTTTTTTTTCCCACCATGAACTCAACTTCTAGAAATTCGGGCATCAAGTTTTACCTTCCTCACTGTGAGTAAAACACAAACAAACAGACGAAACATCGCTGCTTCCTCAAACTGGCTGAGAACCTCGAAGGCTCAGATTTGAGCAGAGTAGTGGCTCGTTGGCATCACTGAGGTCTGTCAAATGTCAGTTCACTCATTAAATTTTAACAGTTGTGCTATTGACGTCCAGCACTGATTAAGAAGTAACTTAGCAGTAATATTGATTGGGGCGAGTTAAAACTTGACTTATCTTTAAAAAAAAAACAACCAAAAAACAACCTGAGACTGGAAAGCTGCCCAGTGTCCAAAATATCATCTTTGCAGAATTTAGTAGGTATGCCACTTTAGCCATAGCATTTTAACACGTCTGACCACATTAAATTTGGACTTTTGGGTGTCTTTGAATACACGTTCAAATCAATGTAATATTAAACTTTAATGGAAAAGGGATAAGAAGTACGTACTCTATGTAAAGACACTTAAATTTAGAACCGTTTCAACAGCAGTTTAACCACAGAGAATAATTGTTGCCAAACTGCTCTTGAAAATAATCAAGCACGTGACCAAAGCACCAAGGGTTTTGTTAATTTAAAAAAATGGAGACGACTGTTATTATAATAGTGGGACTATATTTTTTTTAAAAAGAACTAATTTAGGCGCTGCTCAAACTTAAAATGATAATGTGATGCTTCACGGATCCTCACAGGGTATTCCTGACTTGACTTTCCATTGCACAGTGAGGTCAGAGGTCGGGATCACCCTGAGAATAAAACCCCTGGTTGGAATTTGAAGTCAAGGATAATGCAGCTGGGTGGATTGCACTGAATCATCCTGCTGAAGGAGGCTTTTCACTGCATCACCCTGCGACTGTGAGCTGTCAGCACAAGTGTCCAGGTTTGAGATTTGTAACAGCTATGACTGGAACCACACAGATATCGACAACGCCCCGAGACAAAGCTTGGAGTGCGCCGCGGTCCCTGGGATTGGTTATGTTTTTGATCTTTGGATTATTGCTGAATGATGGTTTGTGTTTTATTGCTGCTTTAGTGTTTGAAGTGCTTGATTTTTGTGTTAACATTTGGATTTCTTTATTAATTGTGAAGAGTGTGACTTTTATTTCTTGTGATATCGTTATGAAGTCTTTTGCCGTTTCTATTTCATAGTTAATTCAGCGATGAGTTTCAGTTTTGCAATCGTGGGTTTTGGTTCATCTCTTGGTTTTTATTATTAGCTTCCCTGTCTGCTCCTCTGCTCCCCTGTTTCTGTTACATTTACTGTGAATCTCATTTCTGTTTTTAGTGATTGTCTTTTGATTGCTTCCTTTTGTGTGTCAAAGTTATGATGTTTCAGGTTTTTTTTTGGTTTTTTTAAATGACACTTGTCAAATAGAACAAAACTAACAAATAATTACCCGAATAACTGCAACTCTAAAACAAGAAGATAATTTGGATTTTGTTTTTTGTAAAGCTTTGTCTCGCAGTGAAACTAAGACAAAAGTAAATATCTTTGTGTCAGCTACTGTAAACACAAAAAGCCAATACGTGTCACGGTAAAGCCTTACTTCCTGTTCAGAGCACGTCCTCTTCACTTTCCTTTCATCCAGTAAACACTTATCTTACATATCATTGCATTTGTGAAAACGTCATCTTATTTGCATTTCACGCTCAGTTTACATGGCGCCCTGGGACCTGGCTCCATGGACACTCGTGACAAAAAAAAAAAGCAGCGTTCATAAAGTAAATGAAGTGTGTACACATGAGCTTGGAAATAAAAACACAAAAATGACACTCCACAACAGCGAGTCAAAGGGTCTGACAAAATATACAACAATGCTGCATAAAAAAAGAAATGAATTCATCTTCACTGAATCACTAACTTAGCTAATCCAAACAATTCCAGTAACACTCGGATGTTGCGTAACGTGTGCAAAAATGTAAGTGGGTTGTTTCTCGTGTGCTATGATACGCTGATGATGCTGTTGTTTTTATCCGAGTTTGGGTCCGGCGGTGGCGCTGCAGGAAAAATAGCCTGGGGATGAAAAGAGGAGGTGCAAATAAAGAGTGACTTGCCAGAGGGGGCAAAGATAGCGAGATGACTCGATGGATGGATAGATGCAGGGATGGTAATGAAAGAAAGAGAGTAAAAGATGGCAAAGAGAAGGGACAGCAGGGGAGGGATTGTGGGAATAATACTGGTCTGTTCCACTCAATATTTTAACAGATGGCACCCTCTCACACACACTCTTACACCCACACTCACACACAGACATGTTCTGTCTCTGACACGTGCACATGAATACACTCAAGCTGTGCTCACCAAAATAAGTAAACACACACACACACACACTGTCCATCTTCTCCTGAACCGTAGCCCAGTTTTGCAGCCAGTCTGCGTGTGTGTGTGTGTGTGTGTGTGTGTGTGTGTGTGTGTTTAAACCTGTAGTGGATTTACCACTACTTTTCATCTTTTGCTGTGGATTAAAAAGTAGGGAAAGGCAAATACAGTAGTATCACTTTAGATAAATGCATTGCATTGAGACAGTTTCAGGTCACAAACACACAGGCGTTAAGAAGATAGAGATCAAGGATAGGAAAATAATTACGTGCAAAATACTGACAGTAAATATACCAATGTACACCAGCTCAGATATTGTTTGTATTTTGCACCACAAGTCAAAATTTAAAAGGCATTGTAAATTTTGTCAAAGCAAGGAAAAGCTTTTGTGTATATTAACATCCAAATATCCACCCGTTCAATTTATAAACTGCTTATCCAATTCAGGGCCGTGAGAGGGCTGGAGGCTTTGCCAGCTGGTGCCAGTGCATTGGCAGGACAAGGTCGCCAGTCTATTGCAGGGTGTGTGTAAGAACATTTTATCTTAAAGTATACTGGGTGGTGAGCGAGATATCCCGTTCACGTAAAGGAATCATAGTTCAGTTTACTGGAGATGCCAACAGACATCTGTGCGCGCTGTCATGTGGGTTGCCTGCAACGCCACATATAGAACATGGGTGACTGAACTCAATATAAACATCTACTCAACATACAATCCCAGTGGACATAACAGTCTGTTCTGACTCCATGCCAGCTGACTCTGACTGTCTGTGAAAGTACAATAGCACTGTTATAGAGTTCATAGCATAGCATTAGTGTGGTCATTATCTCTTTTATGTAGTGCTATGGGATATGGGATCTGGTCTCGAGTGTTTGTGTGGGCAAGAATAATACAAAGGCCATCGTGATTAAGATTCCTGTAGCGAATAATGACTCCATGTCACCGTTCTGGTTAAGGGTTGTTGTTTAAATGTAAAAAAAAAAAAGAAAAAGTGTGCGCTAAGCTAAGCCTCACGTAACATATAAAATTATATGGAACTTTTACGTTGCTATGCTATAATAAGCTGATGTCGTCTCCCTAAGTACAGCACACTAACAAAGTAGCTTTAACTTTTTGGATAATTTACAAAGTAATGCTTGACCTTAGTAAGTAGATGCAAATGCCCCACTCACTACCCAAGGACAGATGGACGTGTTTTCAGTCCAGTCATGTGATAATGGCTTACAGTGAACACACACCATCAACCACAGTTCGTCAGCACTAATGGCGAGTTACTCCATAATGCTGGCTTAATAGAAGTGCCTGGATCAGTGTGCCCCCATTCCCTTATCTTACACATACAGTGTGCTGTATGAAAGATACTAAGTAATACTGATTTTCTTTACTATTATTTTGACCAAAAATACAGTTGCAAGTCTGTGAAGAACAACAGCACCACCGTTATAAAACAACAGAACGTGTCAAAAAGGAGACATGAGACGAGAGGTAGGGAGGAAGGCGGATGGGCGGGAAGACAGCTGACGAGAGAGAGAGAGAGATACTTGGCAGGCAGAGCGAAACACTTTGACACCTTGTCATACTCGGCCCCAAGACACTGGCACATCCCAGCTTGTGTGTGTGTGAGAGAGAGAGAGCGATGAGGCTGCTCCCACCAACAGGCTAATCTACTGTGATTCAACAGATGGCACCAGCTGTGTGTGTGTGTGTGTGTGTGTGTGTGTTTGCACTTGTTTAAGTGCATGCGCATGTTTATTTTTACATACTCGTGTGTGAACATGTATTGGCATGTGCGAGTGTTAATGTGCTGACCCACACACACAGACATCAGTTACACGCGACAAGGGCTTTGAAAACAACAAAGCGCACAACATGCAAACTATATGCACATATTGTCCTTGTGCAGTAAAAGGTAAATGTTAGCACCGTTTCTTCTTGCATTTTAGGTGCAATGTTAGGTGCAGGAGACAGAAAAAGAAATTATGTACTTTTATGAGTTTCCCTGTTCGTGTGACTTAAATGAAAACCAGATAGCATTCATTCCAACAAGTTTCCCTCTGTATCTGTCTCAATATCTTTCTAGTTCTCCCTGTGCCTGGTAGGTTTTCTCTGGTGCTCCTGTTTCCTCCATCTGTCCAAAATGACACGATTATTAGATTAACCAGTGATTCTCTATGGGTTGTAGCTGTGACGTGGATAAAGGTTCAAGTGTTCAGTAAGTCAAGAAAAGTGCTGCGCATTTACTAGAAGTGGCCATATTTAGACACGAAGGTGACGCTCCGTTGTTAGCTAACGGCAGACAGACACAAACAGACACACAGTGGAGAGGCCAGTGACTCTGGTTAATGAGGATGTAGCTTAGCAGAGAGCTAGCAGCTACAGGATGCTTTGTACTTTTTTGTCTGGAAAAGCCTGTAAATATACTTTTCAAAGGTACAAAAGCACTACCTTAGTGGGCAGTACCTCACTGACAGCAGTTGTACTCCTAAGTGCACAATAAGGCATTTTATCTTCTGTGTGGCTCACATTTGCTCCGTAAACAGCTCCCTGAGACGTCTGCACTGAGCTCTTCTGATGGCCTGACTATAAGGCTGCTTCAAACCGCTCCAACATTTCATGTAGTCCTCAGTATGAGTGTCATTAATACCAGTTCCAGCAATGACACCAACCTCGCTGCTCTTTTAGGTCGTAATGATTCCTTATATGATCACACACTGAAACACAGAACAGACAAAGGGAATCAGAGCCATTCATTTCTATTATTTACAATTATGCCTCATTTTTCCTTCATCATGATTAACAGTGACGCAACAGACATGCAACAACATTAAACAAAGTAAATGTTACTAATCAGTGCCGAACACCCATCATAACCAGTACTGTTGCTGGTATTTGTCCCAGTAATTCACATTGAGCTGAGGAGTCATGCACAGAAGCTAAAAGCTGTTTTAATGATATATGAAAGTAACTTCCACCATAACAAAGTCAAGTGGTGAAAATGGATTCCTCTCTTATCCCTGAACACTGAGTTAGAAACTTTCACTTCCCACAGTGAGAAACAGAAACAGAGCTCTAATAAAGCATGTGGGAATTACGGATTTTTTTCTAATGAAGGCTGTTGATTGGTTAACCGGAAACATAAGCTCCCCCAAAGAACACAAACAAATGCAGAGATAATCACGCTGACCCACATTCATTATGTTCACACACAGACTTCTGCTCATACCTCAGGCTGAAGTTTACTCTAAGGTCGGGCGATGGGACGAATTTATCGACCATCGACGACAGGCTGAGCCTTTCACCGATCGTTTCACCGAGCGAGCGATTTATTTATTGATTTGCCCATGAGTAAGTTTGCTAATACTGTTGGTTGAAGCTAAGAGAAGCAGTCAACGGAAAAACTAATAGCGCTGTTTTAACGGCCCCCTCCTCAGAGCGCGCCCAAATGCAGAGATTCATTTACTCAAACTCAGAACAGAAAGAAAGAAAGGCAGCAGCCTATGTTCAGAGAAAAACACAAACATTTTATTTAAATTAAATTTTCCCACTATAACCGTGTTTATAGGCCGTTCCAGCGTTTATCTGTCCGACACACTCGACCAAACCACAAATACAAAATTAAACAAAAAGGAGGTTAAAAATCAAAATGTCTCTTCCAGCGAACATTAAAAAAAAAAACTCTGACGTACTCTTTCAGACGATGAAAGAGGTTTGTGATATTGCCTGCTCATCTGTGCACACTGAACTTTAGATCTTTGTCCTTTAAGGCATGCAGCATGTTTTGTGGCCGTGCAATGAAATCGGGCTTTATTCTGAAACGTTTATTAAACTTTTTGTTGTCTTTCAAACGTTCATACAAACGCTCACCTGATGTTTCCAGGTGAGCGTTTGTCTGTCTGTTCATTTACTTTCTGCAGGTCGACAAAAACCCAAATAAAAAAGTAGTGTGAGAGTCTGCTGGATGTGTACAAACACAACAGCCACCCTGCTGCACTGGCCCCAAGCAGCATAGCCAAGCAAGGAATAAAGAAAAGTAAAAGAAAGAAACAGAAAAAAATAGCTTTAGCATTAGCTCGCACTACTAAAATATCTCTTTCTTTTCAAACCTTATCAGCTGTCTGAACTTGTTTTTGGCAGCTGACGTCAGTCCAGTGGATATCACCAGCTGTGAATAGGACGAGGTGATGTTCCAGATTGAAACAGCAACAAAAATCCACATTTAGAGGTTGTAGAGGTTTGAGAAGTATCCCTTGGACTTAATTTTTGTCAGCTTTTGGCATATTTGTTTTCATTCTCTTTGTATTTGGACGAAACAAAAATGAGTTCAAACTAATTTTAGCTAGGGTGAGAGGTGAAAAGACCACGAATCCAGTCTTTTAAACACATTCAACATATTTTGTGCATTTGTTAAAATTTTGTGCTGATACACAGTGCACTAACAAGCCTCTGCAAAACCATTTTGTCATAATTATCATTTTGAAAAAAATCTGAGAAGAAAATGTTCTTCAGACACAGGAAGAACGAGGAGCGGGCTGGCATAACAACTAATACTAAATTCTGGTGGACAGAAGCGGTGGGATGCTGCAATCAACATCACAAGATCGCGTCAGCAAGCTAATTCTCATCTCATCACGTCCTCCTCGCACTAAATCAACGTGCGGAAGACAGAAAGACAGGCAAGGAGGGAAAGAGAGCGGGGAGAGGGCGAAACATCTAAAATGATAAATTATGACTGACAGAAAGGGTGGGATGCTGCAATCGCATCAAAGCGACGTCAGCTCCATCTTTTCTTCATATCAAATTTTTCTTTTGGTAAATAAACAAATAAATACAAAGATACGGAGTAAGAGGGGAAGAGAAAGAGGTGGATGGCGCAAGAGAGGAATGGATAAAGTGATGAATTGTGACTGACAGAAGTGGTGGGATGCTGCAATCAGAGATCACATCAGCAACACCACAGCTTCATGTTGGATCTTCACCTAAAGTAAATAAGATGGAGAGCGGGGGAAACAGATGGGAGAAAGATAGGTGGTGTGGGGGGTGGGGTGGAGGGTGAGGAGGTTGTCATCGAGTAGTGATAAATTTGGAGAGATGGAAGTGGCAGGATACTGTAATCAGCATTTACAACACATCACGTCCCACACAGGATCGCTGTTAGCCCTCCTCCCTCCTGCTCCTCCTCCTCCTCTCGTTGGTTCTCTTGTCGCATTTACATATTGAGACTGTGAAGATCTTCTCTGCTGTAACCACACCGATGTGTAAATAACATATCAGATGGCAAGATGTCATCATATTCTGTGACATGGTGCCAACATTGTGCTGCCAGCCTTTATGTAAAACTCTGAAGGAGTGTTTGTGTGAGAGTAAGAAAGCTAGATAGCTTCCCAGATTCACAAGCCAGCAAGGCAATTTTTATGTCAACACCACATAACCACTAGCTGTCGAGAAAAGAAGCGAATCCATCCCCGCACTTTTCCTATAAGGTCCCGGACATAGTGTATTAACCAACAGTATCGGGCTGTTAACATGTGTGCAGAGGGTTGGTGTGACGGAGAGGGATGCTGGGGATGGAGCGAGATGGAGGCAGACAGTCTGTTGAGGTGAACCCTTGAAGGGAACAGCCAAAAGAAGAAGAATGAAGGCTGTGTACCCAGTGTGTTTTGCAAAAGCAGACAGGCCGAAGACATAGACACAAACTCAGTTTAATTCAGTGTAATTATATAAGTGCCAAATCACAACAACAGTCACCTCAAGGCGACTAAGGTAAAAAGCATACAACAATACAGAGAAAACCACACGACCCCCTATAAACAAGTGCTTGGCAACAGTGGGAAGGAAAAACTCCCTTTTGACAGGAAGAAACCTCTGGCAGAACCAGGCTCAGGGAGCAGCCATTATCTGTGAGTGGCTGGGGATGAGGGACAAAAGTCGAGCTGTGGAAGAGAAAACAACAACAAAAAAAAGAATCCAGAGGAACTTGATGCTGGGGAGAAGGAGCCACCTTCAAATATCACAGGCTGACAAGCTCTTAAAGGCTCTGAGTGAGCTTTCAGGGAGTCTGGTTAATTTCTTACCAGTGTACATCACCACGGTAACTTCTGCTGAATACTTTGAATACTGGTGACTACTCCTGAATACTGGTACAGAACACGTTATGTTTTCAAAATAAGAGATCAGCATGCTGACTGATTCGTTCTCTGCAAAATAACATCACCGTCCGTGGAAAATCTCTGCCACTCTGCTGCCAGTAGACCCGTCAGTGTTTGCGATTGCTCATATTCTGTCAGAGCCACCCTTCCTCTATGAATGTGCTCATAGCTAGCGTGGGAAACCCTAGGCTGACTCATCAAATTAAAAACCACGTCTGTGGGCGTGATTTCCAATGTTAGCACTTTTTATTTCACCATTTTCAGGTTCTGTCTTAAAAAAAAAAAAAATTGTTTTCTTGTTTAAGAATATGACTGAAAGCATTGTTGAACAGAAACTGTGTCCAGCTACTAACAAATTCATAACGTGATGACTTCAGACTTTCCTGTGGTCGGCAGCTCTTTAACTTCTAGTGTATCGTATTTGATAGATGAGTTTTTGAGACATGAATGAGAATCAGCACCTCCAAATCTGAGGCCATGGTCCTCAGCCGGAAAAGGGTGGAGTGCCCACTCCGGGTCAGGGACGAGTTCCTGCCCCAAGTGGAGGAGTTTAAGTATCTTGGGGTCTTGTTCACGAGTGACGGGAGAAGGGAGCGGGAGGTCGACAGACGGATTGGTGCTGCGGCTGCAGTGATGCAGACGCTGTACCGGTCTGTTGTGGTGAAGAGAGAGCTGAGAGTAAAAGCGAAGCTCTCGATTTACCGGTCGATCTACGTCCCCACCCTCACCTATGGTCACGAGCTGTGGGTAGTGACCAAAAGAACGAGATCGCGGATACAAGCGGCAGAAATGGGCTTCCTCCGAAGGGTGGCTGGCGTCTCCCTTAGAGATAGGGTGAGAAGTTCAGCCATCCGGGAGGGGCTCAGAGTAGAGCCGCTGCTCCTCCACATC
>VVHJ01048228.1:0-11464 GCA_015107715.1 Tylochromis polylepis | reverse complement strand
CACACACACACACACACACACACACACAGAGACACACACACACAGAGACACACACACAGACACACACCCACACACACACACACACACACACACACACACACACACACACACACTATAAGCTAAATTAACATGACATCTTCAGCTTGGTAAAATTCAAATTTCCTCCTGCCCCAGGGGCAGTGCACAATGTTTCCCCCCAGACTGCCGATGTCAGACCTATTCAAAATTTGGTGCCCACAAATATAAATGTTCATTTACGGATATGGTCAGGTAATATCATAAAAAAAAAATAAAAATAATAGCCAATCAGTCATCCTTCAACAGCAATAAATGTGCAGATAAAGGAACATGCAATGCTTCCTCATCTGTGCATTCATTGTCTTTGAAGGTCGACTTACTCTAAAGCATTAGAACTCCTTGCATCTTTCCAACATATGGAAATTCACAGTTCTGAAGTTGATAAACAGCACTATATGCCAGTCCCATTAAGGCCACAGTTTCTCAAGATGATGAAAGTATTAAGGTAGCACTGGGAAGAAAAAAAGTTAGGAAATGAAAGACAAAGTGGATGATCGACGGAAGAGTGGGAGGCTTTTCAAGGGTGTTTGGAGTGCAGTGAAGTAAACATATTTGTTTGGCTGTGTGATCAACACTCAGTGTGGTTCATGAAGAATTAGAAAGAGACAAACAAAGGAGACAGAGATGAACAAACAGAGGGAGAGAGACAGACTTCCAAACACTGCAAGATCAAAGTATTAAAGCTGCACGGTTGAAATTGCACTTTTTTTTTCTGTGGTTATAATTTTGAAAATGGGGATGCGTGGCTGAAGTGCATTGTGAGGATTTACAGCACAGAGAAACAGAGCTGCAAAAAGTCAGTGAAGAACCACATTGTTGAATGCAGGCACTCTCACTTTTGTTCCTAATGGAGGAAGATGAAATCGTTCACATCAAACTCTAGGTCCTCTATTGTCAAAGGTGAAACTCAAGCCCCCATAATGGGAGCATCACTTTCAGTGGTGCCTGTGTAAAAAACAGGAAAAGCTCTCAGTGTAATTGTAAGGCTGTTTCAGTGAAAAGCTCCAAGAGAAAATAGTAAAAGAAGCATCTGTTTGATGGTTGCACTGATACTCTTATTTCACAGCCCATGCATTACTATGAGCTATGAAGCAGATAGTTCAGTTCAAACACTGCAATCAATAATGCTTTCTATTACATTCAACATTCAGATACTAAACCAAAAGGAACATTGCTCACTTTGAGAGAAACAACGTTTTGCACAATTATTCACCAATCGCTGGAATCAGTCTGCCCAAAGTTATTGCACAATCTTTTCCAAAGTTCTTTCAGCTGGAGGATCTTTGAAGACTACTTTGCATGTGCTGCCATTTTTTTAAACGCCTTTAGGACTTTTCAGTAAGATCCAGTTTTTTTTCCTTTTTCTTTCTCTCCTTTTTGACAAGGCCAAGGGTGGAGCTGTGGCTCAGGAGAGAGGAGCGGGTTTACTACGATTCCTGCCCACGTGTTGAAGTGTCCTTGGTAAAGATACAGAGCCCAAAAAAGTACCAGTGTTGTGTAATCTGTGTGTGTGTGTGTGTGTGTGTGTGTGTGTGTGTGTGTGTGTGTGTGTGTGTGTGTGTGTGTGTGTGTGTGTGTGAGACTGTGTTTACATAACTTTGTGGGGACCAAAAATTGGAAATTTACTATGGTTGTGGGGCCAACAGCCCTTATGGGGACAGAATCCTGGTCCCCACAAGTTTGAAGGCATTTTTCAGGCTCAAAATGTGGTTTTAGTGTCAGGGTTACAGTTAGGTTATGGTTAGGTTTAAGCTAAAGGTTAGGGTTAGTCATTCAGTTTTGATGGTTAGGGTTAGGGTAAGCGGCTAGGGAAAGCATTATGTCAATTAGATGTCCCCACAAAGATATGAAAACACGGTTGTGTGTTTGTGTGTGTGTGTGTGTGTGAGAGAGAGAGCGGGAGAGAGAGCGATGCTGTGAAGTGTGAATGGATGAATGTGGCATCTAGCACTCTGAGACCTTTATAGAGACACTGTCCACTTATATTCCATAAAGAAAATATATTTTTGGGGTCACATTCCTTTTGGGTTTGTTCGTATATTTACGATGATCTTGTTGAGAGGTCCATTTGTTAATCAGCTTCAACCTTCTGACTGATGGCCTCACATTATCTTCAAGCACTCTTTGATAAGGTGGAGAAATCAGAATCATCTGTATTCTGATTTTGTCAACATGACACAGGCAATAACAACTCGTATAGCATTCATGGTTCAATGGTGCAGAGTGCAAAAATATTTAAATAAAATTATGGATTTTTAAAAAAATAAAAAATAAAATAATGTTTGAGTTAGTGTCTGCAAGCTGCCCAGTGCCCGAGGCAGAGAAGCTCCTGGAGTTCTTCACTTTGGTCTCTGCCAAATGGTCCTCCTGTAACCGTGGCAACTCTTTGATTAGCATAACCACAGAATACAGTATTATTCTACAAGGTCTAATCTTTGCAGATATGGTCAATGAGAAATGAGTTTTACCCTTTTTGATAACAACAGTTGCAACAATAATAATAACAATAATAATTAGTTGGAGATCTTTTTAAATCACTTCCCTACCTCATCTGTTTTTTTTTTGGGTTGTTTGTTTTCTCCAGTAGCAAAGAGAATACCAGACAAGGGAGGTTTTAGGAGAACACAGTTATTTCAGCCCACCCAAACAGGGTGTCGTGTCCACCCAATTGAGAAAACAAAACATAAAAAAATATCTCCTGACTGGGCAGGCAGCCTACTCCCTCCTCTGGAGTATCCTGCCGCCCACTTGCTTACGTGATCAGAGGTACAAACACAAAGAGGTCCAAAACAGACTGCTGTGTGTCGGAGCGTGTGGAGGTGTTCTGCTATCAGCTCAGAGCAAGACAAGTAAAGCACAGACATATGGTTCCCTGTGTGTAAAAGAAAAATAAATAAATAAATACACAAAAAAAATCACACACTTAAACGTATAACCTGCTGTAACTCCAGCAGCTGAGTCAAATTGTTCGTTTTTCACTCTCCTCTGTGCAGTCTGTGTAGCACCAGTTTACCTGTTGTAGCAGTTGTGTTGCTGTAAGATGTGTTGCGATGCTCTCTCTCCCTGGGTTAACACTTCTGATGAAACAGTAGATCATAACTGTTTTGGTCAGTAAAACAAACAAGTTCTTTAAAAATCAGAGATTTTTCCTCATTTACATTTTTTCTGACTGTGCTGAGGCCACTGAGAGGAAACCTTTTGTGTCAGTTAAATGTGCGTTATGGTGTTGAACTGTTATTCATTACATTCTTGTGTACTTTTATGTAAGCAATATTTTAAAGGAGTGTAACAACATGAAAATGAGCTTTTCTAATGAGAGCCTTGATTTTCCCTCCTGGAGAGATGCTTGTGTTTCTTTGTGAACTGGAGGGTGAATATAAAATTTAAACATTGACTATCACCTTGCTTTTGCTGCACCTGTGGTAGCATTGATAACAGCAGTATTTGCAAGAATCTGGACACAGAAAGCTGGACAGGTTTTGTTATGAGGGTTTAAAGAGCCTGCCTCTCAGTGTGTATATAACCATGTTGTTGTTTTAAAGAATTAATGTGAGCCAGATGCTCTGGTTGACCATAGTAGACAGGAACCAGCCCTGACACCAGACCCTCAATGTCAGAGGTTCCACCTGTCACTTTCTAAGGAGGTTATCTTTAGACTCTTGAGCTGAGAATTCAGGTTCTGATTTGAAGCTTGTGAAGCTTTGATAAATATATGTACATTGAGCCAAAAAAAGTGCACACTATCATTTCAGTGATCAGTCATGACACCAGAAAGCAGGTTTAGTTAAATCAAATACCCACTAGCACAAAAAAAACCCCATCATCCCCTCAGTGGGCCTGCACCTCGACCAGAAAACATAGCACCAGAGCAAAGGACTACATTACTTGTTTCCTGGGACTTGTCGAAGATTCTTCATGCGTCACACGTTTCTGTTTTTCTCCTCACCTTTCCTACCATTTACATTCGCTTTTAGGCTAGAGTCTAAAGACACAGCGGGCTCTCCTCTATCTTCAAGAACAAGGTGTACTTGGCTGTAGATGACAAGGGCGGAAGTGTGAAAACAAGAAAAGATTATTTCTAAGAGAGACAAATGACAGGTACATGAATCCATGCTGAGAGGGAAATAAGAGTTGGGCAGGCCAAGTGACAGGAGTTTGTCCCATTTTACGCAGTTTTGTAAATGTGGGAATAAGTGCAGGAGGAGGCAGAAGCATCTTTGCAAAAGTACTCACCTTACTGAGTCCAGAAATCATGATTTGGAATAAAAAGGTGATGATGTAAAACAACAAACACAAAACAAAAAAACTATTTGGCAAAAAAAGAAGCTGGAAATACTGGAATACATCAATATAGAAATACATAAACATTGGACCACGTTGCATGGTGAGAGAACCACTTTATGACTGGCTTGGAGTCCAGATGTGACACACAGGAGAGCCCCAAAAGACAACTACAGGCAACAGAAGTGTGAGAATGGGAATAACAGAAGCTGCAGTTGATGATCTCTCCTCTGATCCCACAGCTGGCATTGAACAGAAGCTATTGGGAAAGATAGCTATATGACTGCCTGGCAGCACCTGTGATATTTCCAAAGAAGGTAGGAGAATTACAGCCAGAGCTATAAATAAGGGTATATAAACAAACACTGAGAGAGTTAATGTGATGTAAGGGATGTAAGTGATGAGGGAACAGAGAATATAGAGGGCACCGGTCCAGGAGCAGCTCTAGGAAACAACCTCATCTTTTTTTCTTTTTTTTTGTCTCCTAGTTACACCATGAGTCTGAAGGAACACACACAGCGGATAATTATTTTAACACAAAGACAGCAGACTCCATTATTGTCAACACAGAAGGATCCCTGCATGGAAAATGTTTAAGTTGGCTGGCACACGCCGCTGAACAAAAGTGATAATGTTTTAATAAGACAAAAAGTCCAGCTGGAAGATTTTTGGTGCCTAAATGAATCAGTTAAAGCAACAAATTTGTTTTTATGGAATTCAGTGCAATCAAAGAGTTGTGGCATAATGTAATGTTGTAGGACACTTTATTGCACTTTTCATCAATCTGCTTTTGTACAGTGGTCATATTCATTCGTGAATGCATGTCAGTGAAACTGATTTTACACACGTCATCGGTGACATATCCTGTGGGTCATCAGGTGTTTTGGGTCTTTTCAACAGCATGCACACTTGGTCAGGTGAGCCAGCTTAGGGTGATCAGTCACTAGCTTGTTTCTAGATAGCTTATTTGTGTGGTCTACCAGTTGTGCTTTTTAGTACTAGTCATTGTCATCTTGATGTCTCCCCAGCTGTGTCAGTGATGTACCTGATGGGTCTCTTGCTATGTATTCCCCTGACCCTCAGCAACCTGAGTTCCTGATACAGTGACAGGTTGGAAAAACCTCAGCAACCAAAATCAGTGGGGTAACAATGGGTCTTCCATCCCGTAATTGGCCACTTTCTCCTCAAACGCTTCTCCCATCCAGTTTTCCTAGGGTGCACTCACTTCCACCAGGACCATCTGCCTGGAAGTCTGACACTAGAACCATGTCAGGCCTGAGGGTAGCCTTGCTATGGTGTCCTCAGGTTGACCTTCAGCTGTTAGTCCTGTTCAGCTGTTCCCAGAAGCCTCTGTAGGGTTTGTGTCTTGTTGCATCTTCTCTCCAGCCTTGATAAAAGCAGCATTGCTGAAAGAGATCCTTGTTCTGATAGCCTTTGCAATAACTCTCAGCACCTGGTAGTGGTGCCATAGATAACACACCTCTTCCACTGCTTTTTGAGGAATAGTTTAAGATCCTCTTCCCTGGCACAGCAGGCATGCGGGGTTTCATTAAGATTAAGAAAATCTGGGGAAATCTCTGTACACAGAACATGAGGCTGAAACCTGATATCAAAGGGCTGCAATCTTTGGGACCCCATGGTCCCCACGAAATCACAGCATGGTTTTTCAGAAATGCTTTTGAAAATAACTGGCAGCAGTTGCTTTTGAAAACCAGTGGCAGAGGATCCACAAAAATAAGTTAGAATTTGACGATGCATTTAAGGGGGAAAAAAGTGCAAACACATTGAAGATGAACTAAGATGAAGTAGAAAACTGATCTGTGGTCTGACCAATTATCTGACTTGGTATCAACTCACAGTTCAAAAACTAGCATCTGTGAGGGTATTAGAGGTATATCTTACATTACATAACATGGAGAACTTGATCCATCTGCTCTGACTCCAAAGAGGCACATATGAGTCAGAAAAAAAATACACTCACATCCACGCCAAATAATGGGACAGGTACTGGGCCAGAAAATTAATGGCTCGCACACTGAGAACTCCAATTTGACCTTTTTATTGCATTTTGGTAGTTGCAAGTTACACTAGTTTGAAAAATGCAGTAAGTGTTGACATCGTATTTAGCGACTCATATGGGCAGCTTATACAGATGATGGAGTTTTCAAATAACATGAATCTGAAATGAGAAATAATTTTTTTAAAGATAGCAATACAAAATAGAATGAAAAAGCAAAACACATAGAAAAATGTAATGCTGATTGGAGTGGACAACAACACTAGAACTTTCTGGCTGCAGAAGGTTTTTACAGAAATACCTTTTGCTTGTTACAGCATGACAACACTACTTCATTACATTCTGCATGTATACCAGCAGCATGGTACCAAGTGATAAACTGGCCTGCCTTATATCAGGCCAGAATAGGAAAACATTTGGCCTTCAACTCTTACAGAGTGAAAAAAAGTGGTGATGCAATCCCGCTGAAATCATACACCTTCCCCAACTTTTTTTGAACGTTTTGGATCAAGTTCAAAATCACTGTATTAAAATAATATAAATACAATTTAGGCTTCAAAATCTGACATGTTGTCTTTCTATTATTTTCTATGAAATCTGTTTAAATAATTTGTAAATTATTCTGGTTTTATTTCAGTGTTGCACAGCATCAAAGCTGTTTTGGAAATGTGATTTGTGAATGGTTATAGACTTTGTCACACACTATACACACAGTATATTTCTTTGCGCTTGTTTCAGTTTAAGATCATGTGGGTGACTTTGTCCCTTCCCTCCTTGTTCAGGTGTAAAGGACGGATAGTTTCAAAGTAAATAGTATATTTTAAAGTATGTATTGGTTTTATGGTTTCCCCTGTGGGGAGATTCTTCTTCCTAATGTCTTCTAAGCTTCCCCACATGATAGATTGCTGCACTGTGCAGATTTCACTGGGGAAGCTGTGCAATTATATAGAAAGCATCAGATGAGAATAGTAAAGTGGAACCATAAAACAATTCTGCTTCAGTTCTACTTTTCCGCTCAGCATACCAGTAGTGCCTGATATTATTTCGCCAGTCTTGCCATGTGCAACGGTAATTTCTCTAGTGAATTACCACTTCTTGACCTTTCACGGCATTAAGAAAGGGCACTTTCATAAATTGTGTATGGAGTATTCTATCCAGCCTCTTTATCACTGATAGAAAAAAAGCAAAGGCAGCATAGGAGTTTTAGTCTGGGAATTTTGCTCTGGTCATATAGACAATATTAATGATTAAATGCAAGCTTTCTTTTTTGCCTTTAATGCACTTACAACAAATGGCAATGCAATATTTACAATAGCACCATTGACATTCATTAGTAGTGTGTACATGGTAGAAAAACATACATTTTGTTTAAAAGAAATATTATCAGGTCGGAAATCCTGCTGACTCAGGTACTGTATATATTTAATTATTTTAAATAGTCAAAACTCTTGTGTTGCTCAAATTTTAGGCAACTTATAATGTTGCTTTGAGTTGTCTAGAAATGCCATTGTGTTAACAGTTAACCAACAGTCACAATCAGTATGGCAAGTTTGGCTGTGTGACTGGCCAAGTTGGACCCAAATGCAGGACTCAGAAACACAACGGGTAAACTAAAACTGGTTTTATTTCACTTAAACTAGGTGGTAAACTACTGTGAGCCAGAAAACTTGGAAAAACCAAATCTACAGAATTAGACTAACAAGAAGAGATAAGGGACTATCAAAATAAAACAGGAAGTAACAAACACAAAGACCGGGACTAAGAAATGTGAACTTGATATGTGTCAGGAGATAAATAAACATGGAGACATGGCTGACTGGGGAGACAGATGGGGACACATAAGATGACAGCTAAAGATTACATAACATAATGAGTAACACAGACAGGAAATAAAGGAAACTAACACAATCAAACAAGAAAACATGAACCACAAATATAAATAATAAACTCTTTCAAGCCTCTCTTGTAAATAGTCCCTCTTGTAAATGAGACATTGAGTCTCAATGGGACTACCTGTGTATATATTAAGGTAAAAAAAAAAAAAACTAGAATGAATGTAAAGACTTATAGGAGCACAGAACTATAATACAAAGATAACAGAGGTCTGCAAAAAAGAATTTTTTCAGCTGCATGGGATATTTTTGGTAAATTTTATGCTCTTTAGGGTGCTGAATCCAAAAATGATCTCAATTTCCCTCCATCATGTACAGTTTTTTTGTAAAACATGAGGAGTTTACATTAAAAAAAAGCACAACAGCAATGAAAAAAATCAATATTTTATTACAATTAACTATGCATAATTGTTCACTATGAACAAAATAAACCTGTTGGGACATGATCATCTGAGCTCCTCACACTGCCAAACCCACCGTGTTTCCCCCCCTCCCAAATACCTCGCATTTCTCTTTGAAACTTGATCTTAGAAATATTAAATTAATGTAAGAAATCATTATTGGATATGTTTTTTTTTACTCAAGTATGGGATACCAGATTTCAGTTTTAAAAGGGAAATTGTATGCTTAATTATGACTTTTGCAAGAAAACCTGACGAGATGGAATTTTAAAAATATTTTTCACAGTTTCAGTGAGTAAAAATCTATAAGAAACAGTCAAAAAATCCTATGCAGTTTTTTTGGTTGCAGACCTGTGTAATCAAAATGAGAAAACCCCCAAAATATTCCTATAACTCATAACCCTGGTTCAAGGAGCCAGGCACCATGCCGTGTAAAAATACATGATATTAATTGTTTTGCACTTTTGCTTGAAAATGAGGTAACAGTCAATAGATTTTTCTAGCAGCTGCTAGTTAATGGACAGTCTCACTACTTGTGTCTCTTGTTTTTTATTGCCTTTTGTATATTTATATGTGCTCTCTGTTCTATGTTTTTTGAGAACCAAAGCTCAGGGGATACCTTTTTTTTCTCATTAGTCAGGAAATTAGGCCTAAAAAACCCACCAAGGCTGAAGGATGAGACAAAGTCAAAGTCCAGGATTTGGAGATGGTTTTAAAGCCCTAAGGTGATCATACTGGAGGGAAAGCAGAGCAGGTGGGAGTGGCAGGTCTGAAATGGCAACAGAGTTAGTACACGGTTAATAGACCAATAGAATTTGATTGAATGGACTGAATGGAATGGAATAGTGGCAGTTTTCATGGCACTCATGGGTGCTTGATGTCCTCCTACATCTATATCCTACATCAGTCCTGGCTCTAACCACTTTGGCACCCTAGGCCAGATTTTAGGTGGAACCCCCATTGCAAGAGAAATAAATTCCACTGCCCATTTACATACACTCACACAAAAGACTGAATAACTTTGCCTGTGACATTTTCTGTACCATACATGTATAAAATACCGCAGATTTTGCTTCTGGTATGAAAACTAGATTAGATTCAAATTTATGTCATTACAGTGAAATCCTGATTAGCAGAATGCAAAGATGCAGTAACCTGTAGTATTAACATTCATGATGTGCACTTTAACACTGATTTAAAGTTTAAACACACAACTAGGCTAACAACTATGATGCATAAAGGAGTAGAAAAGGAATAGCACTTTGACTGACTGTTACAGGCAGGGAAAACATTAGCTTACCAGATGTCAATAAAAATGTAGATAAATGTAACAATACTAATAATACCTGCTGAATCTTTACAAATTACCCTGAGGGATGTAAGGTGGGAAAAGTAACTTATATTGATATTTTCCAGAGCAGTTGGGGGTCATATGATTGTTGGGGTTTTCTCTGTTTTCTTTGTATTATTGTAGTGTCTTTACCTAACAATAGAAGGTGCCTTGAGGCAACTGTTGTTGTGATGTGGCACTATATAAATAAAGTTGAATTAAATTGAAAAAAATTGTTGAGCACATGTGTTGATTAGGTCTACATAAATTTGCTACTGTGTCATTGTACATCTGTCTGTTTTTAAGGAGGTTTGCTGAAAGTTTTTCACTCTTCATCTTAAAACTTGTTTGAGCCGGTTACAGTGACACTTTTCAAATCAATCGATTTCACGCTGAGGTGGCGGATGAGCTGCAGGCACACCAAAATTTGTAATAGCTTTTTGTAATAGTTTTACTTCCAACAGCTTTTATTTATTATTATTATTATGTAAGCCATCTTACTTTTTGGTGCTTAAATCTAATGAAAGAGCAGGTTTTAAAATGAACAGTGAAAATAAATAAATAAAAAATAGTTCCATATTAGAACTATTACATTATAAATGAGAACTATTTTCTTGACTGCTTGTCCAATTCAGGGTTGGACAAATGATGCGATTACAGCGAGGAATGCTGGAGCCTATCTAGCCTGTCTATCGCAGGGTCCTTTAATATCCAGGCATTAAAATTTAAATTGAAACATTAAATTTCCTCAGCAACACGCAGTGCTGAGGAAATTTTCAGCCTTGGTGGTGGTACAGTATGTGGTTGTGGCGGGGTGTGGTCCCTGGCGTGGCTGCAAGGGAGGAGTGAGGCAGTGAGCTCGCGGGGCGGAGCCGCGCAGGTGAGAGGTGCCGGTGTTGTGCCAAAAAATGATCGTCTGCCAAAAACTGATTTCCGGTATTTGCCAAAAACTGATTGCTGGTATTTAAACTGCTATAAATAACTTCTTGGTCTATAATATGTGAAACATATGTCAAATGCATCCCTCATGAATGATATCAAGTCATCTTGATCCACAAAAAACATTGCTTTCACAAGGTAGAAGCCGCAATCAGTTTTTGGCAGTGACTTTTATATATCCTTTTTTAATCCAGTTAAAAAAAAACCTAATTGACATTAAAAATGTCTTTTTTTAAGAGTAATCTGGCCAAAAGGACAGCAGAAATTACAACAAATATAACAATAGTTCTGTAAACATATTTTAAGTGGACAAAAAGAACCAGATTGGTTATAATGTAAGTACAATAACAGAGAGTTATAAAGATACTTGAAAAACAGGTCATTTTTACATTTTATATATAACCCCTTTGTAAACCCTGTTCACTGACGTCTATTTACCAGCATACGTAAAGATATTACACATAAAAACACACGGAAAACATTGGAAATCAGTTCATGGCAGGTGATCACTTTTTGGCACAACACC
>VVHJ01048227.1:0-13492 GCA_015107715.1 Tylochromis polylepis | reverse complement strand
TTGTGGTCAATCCTCAAGAGGCGGGTGGACAAACAAAAACCCACGAATTCTGACAAACTCCAAGAAGTGATCATGACAGAATGGGTTGCTATCAGTCAGGATTTGGCCCAGAAGTTGATTGAGAGCATGCCCAGTCGAATTGCAGAGGTCCTGAAAAAGAAGGGCCAACACTGCAAATACTGACTCTTTGCATAAATGTCATGTAATTGTCGATAAAAGCCTTTGTAACGTATGAAGTGCTTGTTATTGTATTTCAGTACATCACAGAAACAACTGACACAAAGATCTAAAAGCAGTTTTGCAGCAAACTTTGTGAAAACTAATATTTGTGTCATTCTCAAAACTTTTGGCCACGACTGTAGTCTGTTGGTGGCTTCCCATGATGCACTTTTGTAGTTTTTCCTCTTCACTCACTCTTCTTTCCAAGCTCCTTAGATTCTTCACTCACTGTGTTTATTCACCACTCTGCATTTAATCATAAGTTATTATTAATCTCTGGTTCTCTTCCATAGCGTGTCTTTTTCCTGTCTTCCTCCCCTCATCACCAACCAGTTGCAGCAGATGGCCACCCCTCCCTGAGCCTGGTTCTTGCTATACATTAATATAACCGTTATATCCCAGATTTTAATATATGTGTGCATTAAGTCCATAGTAACTACATAAATTGCAAAAAAGTTCAATAAACTACAAAGAAATTGAAAATATTTTGTTGTTGTTGTTTGTTTTTAAACACATATTTCTAGTTACAGAAATTTCAGAGGTATATCCCTCAAAACTGTAACTGCAAAAAAGTTGCACAAAATAGTTTCCAACCACAGGAAATTTGAGTATCTTCATAATTTCATTTTTGAGATAAACTAAGTTTTATAAACTGCAGGAAATATGAAAATAAATGTTATTGTGCACAATTTGCAACAAAACAGCATGTGCATCAAAATAACCTATTTTCAATAGTGTAATTTAAGTTCTAAGAATCCCAGAAACTATACAGAAAGGCATACAGTCAATGATGAAAACGCTACATCCAGATGAACAGAATCAACTTTTTGGGAGAAAATCAAACATGACTTTCAAAAACACTAGTAAACCTTTGAAAGGTTCGTGATGATGTTTATCCCAACGTAGGAAGTGCTATGAACAGCTGATCTGATCGGCAAAGTGCATTTCTGGATTATAATGTTTTTGTGGTTGCGAGTGCTTTTTATGCGATTTTTGCAAAGCCATTTGTAGAAGGAAACCGGGACCTGGGAGAAGTTGAATGCATGATATGCAAGTACAACTCCTCCTTGGTTGCAATTCTACCAGGATTTAGAAAATAGTTACAAAAATGGGAGCGTGCACGCTCCCATGGGCTTAAAGGGTTAAAGTGCTTGCTCCTAGGGGATCATCTGATTGATGGGGTTTTCTCTGTATCATTGTAGAGTCTTTACCTTACAATGTAAAGCACCTTGAGGCAACTGTTGTTGTGATTTGGCACCATATAACTAAAACTGAATTAGTTTAGCCAGCTGGTTGCAGTGATGGTCACAGTAGGGATTGTCCATAATGCTGCATTCATATCTTCTAGCACACTTTCAGAGGGTACTTCACATGGTCTTAGTAAATGGCCATGGAGAGTCCAGGTTTTCTTAGCCATGATCTTCTCTTTCAGGTCAGCTGCTCTGGCATTCAATGTCAGTAGCCTCTCTCCTCCTGTCGCCAGCTTATTATTCTAGTGGGGTATCTGATAATTGGTAGGGTGCATGCACTGATGGCTGTGATCTTATTCCTACTGTTCAAATGGCTTCTCAGCACCTGTCTTGTCTTGGAAATATCTGGCTGTGGCTACCCTTTGTACATCTTTATCACGGTTCCTGTTGGCCTGTGGGTAACTCCTATTCTGCCTTTTTACAGCTCAACCCATTCAGCCTGGACCATCTTCACTTTCTTTGTAACCATTCACCCACCCTTATCCAGTCACAAGAACATGCAGATATCCTTACGGCAGATCCTGGTGAGATGGATCAGTAAAGTGATGTCTCACTAACTCTTGGGATATAGCTTGATGTTATCCATGTACACAAAGAGGCTGATGGTATTTTAATGATATCTTAATGGTATCTTAATGATGAGCTGACTTAGGTGATTGAAGCCTATGCAGAACACCAGTGGGGACTGGTGTTCAGCTGTGGGGACAGTGCATTACTCTCGTATGTTATGTACTTTGTGTTAATTTGTGTGATTGATTGCCTTGTAGATGGTGTTCAGTGTCATTTTCCACAGTCCCACTGAATTTCTGATGAATATAATTAGGGCACTATTAGAGCACCTTGTACAGTGCCAAGCACTCCAATATAGTCAATCCAGGCAGCCTCATCTGTTGGCCTGAGCTACAGTCACCCACGTGTTCTCTCAGTGTTGCTCACCTTCAGCTCTAGGTGGGTCTGTCCTTGTGCTTTTGTTCCCTTGTAGCTGAGAGTACACCCTAGATGAAAACAGGCTATTTATTCTCTTCACCTCTCTTCATCCTAGTGAACCTTTGTTTGGCAGTTTCTCAAACTCAGTTACTGAGATCTTGTACCTCTTTTTCATCTAGGACCTGTCTCCATAAGTCCTTCTGTACCTCAGTTAACTAACATCTTTCTAGGCTTCCCTGATTGGAATACACTGAGTTACACCACACGGTTCTACTATAGTTGGCTCTTTATATCCATACTGCTTACTACCATTCCCATTGTACTGCAGCCTCTTGATTCCCAGCTAACAGGTGCTTCTACTTCAGGGTGTATATTGGCAGTCTACTCATTCATAGATCCCACATGCATTGCATATAACTGCTCTCATTGTGTGTGTAAGATACTAAGTTTCAAGTAAAACAGTGTTGGAATACATATATTGGATGATAGTCTTCTCTTGAGTTTGTGTTACCTCTGTTCAGAGACTCCATTGTGTTCTTCTTTCTCTCCTCTTCGCCTGTCTCATCCAGAGAATCATAAAAAGACACTGAAACAAACATTAAGTTAGAGTGGCATATATTCTTGCATGCTTAGCTGTAGATCCTTCAATAATGAAATCCAAAACAAACAAAATAAAGAGGAAGCCTTTAACGCTTTAAGGTTTGATTAATCAATTTAGTGATGACCTTAATCATATGTTTTGGAGAAAATGTTTTTGTGTTTCAGACAGAGGTGAGAAGTAACGAAGTACAAGTACTTTGTTACTCTACTTCAGTAGAATTTGCAGGTATCTGTACTCATGGGTTAAAGTGGGGAAGAATAAGTGCAGGTGTCTGTGAGTTGTGGTATTTTAGCATTTAGCTAGTGCTACAAAAAAGGAGCGAGCATAAAGGAAGTAACTTTTTTTTTTACTGTCAGGTAATGTCAAATGCAGCATTTCTATCAGCTCAACAAACTGCACTAAAACAGACAAACTGTTTGCGTGCAGTTTGTCGCACAGTGTGCTGCTAGCTAAAATCCAGCTCCTGCATTTCCAGGAGAGAAAAGAGTGAGATAACTTCAGTCAGAGATGGAGGAGATGTAAGAAACACAGGACAGAAGAGGAAGAAGAGAGGTTAGATTTAAAGCTAAGGACTGCTCAGTGACACTTGATAAACTGCAGATTTAAAGATTACATGTAATGTCATCATTTTTAATCACATATTGGATCTGTATATGGTGTGTTTTGATATTAAGTATTTTCATATTGTGAAATATCCTGCAAAACAAATTAAGCATACTAACCTTATGTTATTCATATGTTGCATGAAAATTAATAGAAAAGCACTGCGTTGGACTGGTGCACAGGGGCTGTGGTGCTTATGGTCAGCGTTGGGTTACATCAAGTGTAGTAGACTAATTTGCATTTAAGATGATGATTAGATTAATTCACTGAATTCCATCTCGATATCAGCTGTACACAGTCTAGTATAAAGACAATACACAGTATACTCTTAGTGTAAGAAATGGAAATTACCCGAGATAGCTCATGAAACATCTGCTGACATCTGTTAAATTCAGCTGTGTAAATCCACAGAGAGCAGCAGCTCAGCCGATCACAGCCTGTCCACAAAGAAAATCTACTCGAGCTCACATTAGAAATTTTTGTGAGTTGTTGTGTCTTTATCCACACTGAGCCACTATAACTGATTTTAGGGTTCCCCCACATGTTGAATCTAACTTTAAGCCCTGCCTGTACTCATTTTCCTATTTAGGTGCGGAGGCAAATTCCATCTACAATGTAGACAACAGAAATGGTTTTGTCTGATTCTCTTTCACTGCTTGTGTCCTACATAACAGAGTCAAGCTGAGTACATTCGTTAGAATTAGAATTTAAATTCAAATAACATTCGTATTCTCATGTACTAATTTGATTTTATTATTTTATTATCATATTAATATAGCACAAGAGTCAGTTACTTTTGCATAAAAATAGATAGAATTGTCCTTCAAGGAGCTACTCTTTACTTTCTTACTTTGAGTACATTTCAGAGCCTGTACTTTTTTACTTTTACTTGAGTAAAGAAGTTGATTCAGTACGTCAACTTTTACTGGAGTATTTTTTTAAACATACATATCTGTACTTCTACTTAGGTAAATAATGTCTGTACTTTATAATGATTCCATCTGACACCTCTGACGTCAGAATCATTATATTCTTTGTTCCCTGAATGACAAGAAGGGGAAGAACAATTTGAATTAAGAAAATCATCAGTGATGATCATTTAGACCTCACAGGCTTAATGGGAACTAAAAGTCATCATTTTATAAACTGTGCCAGTGAAGACATTGTTAACATATATGTCAATCTCCTGGCCTCAGCAGAATGTCATGTTTCTCTTACCTCTGGCAAGAACTGAAGCTGTCTTTGACTTCTGAAAAAGGACAAGAGTATGACAGTGTCATAGTGACATGATGTCCTTTAATTTGGAACAGTAAGTAATATATTAACTAATATTCATTATACACAGTAAAAAATGTACGCTCCCCGCGACCACCACTTGTTATCCTGAGGTCGCTGTTAAAGAATCATGTGGCCCCTTCCTCTTTAGCCTGGAATTCATGGTGCCCGTGAACTTCAAATTTTGACAACTGACGCTAACACAGCAGATGTAGCCCATCAAATGTCCAGCCGAGGCTTTAAATGAACTTTTTTTTCTTTTTATAATAGTTTTTAACCTGTAGACGCATCAACAGTGTGTTCAGTGACAATGATTTTCTCAAGTGTTACTGCAAACATGTATACTACACAACTGTATTTTGTTTTTTACAGTGTGGCCTGAGGACAGGAAGATCACAGATACTGAATACTCCACCAAGCACGGCACCTGGATGGGGGGCTTTATATGGAGTTTGCAGGTTCTCTTCTCATGCTTTTAAAAAAGTAAACTCTGATTGGAAAATAAATTGTTGCAAGGTCAAAAATGAACTTTCTGATAAAGTGAGTAAGTTCCTAATATTAACTTTAACAAGTATGGATTTGAGCACAAACCTCCTCCAGTGGAACCTTCACATCCTCGTCATCTTCAAAATGCTCGCTATAGTGTGGGGAGCCTGTGAAGGCTGAGGGATAAGAGACATGATTAAGACAAAGACAGAGACACAGCAGAGTTGGCCGACATTTCATTATTCTTACCTGGACTCTCTCTGATCATCCCTGTCCCTCTGGCCTTGCTTTGATCATCACCGCCACCTCGCTCCACTGATTCTTCTACATTCCTACAGGGAGGATATCCTTCTTATTACACTGAAATCACAACACTGAGCTCCAAGGTCACAGCAGCAGCTGTTCTACAGACACTGTAAGCACAGTTAGTGCGATATACTACTGTTCAAAATGAACTCGTCTTATTCAGAAGTCTCGTTTAACTGAAATAATCCCAGTATAAAGAGGGGAGAAAAGGATCTACCATAAAACTTGGTAACTATTTATGTAGTATAGCTGTCATCAGCAACAGATATGGGTATTTAATTGATTTATTTTGAATTCCTTTACTTATTTAACAGTTAAAACTGTATTAAGTGATAATATTTGCCTAGTTTTATCCTCATTTCTTACATTTTTGTTTCAAACTGTATCTCTGTGTGTAAAAAAGGAACAAACTAACAGACCAATACATAATGCTTGCAACTTTGTGAAGTAAAAATGGGCCAGGTTTATACTGTTGTCACCTTGACATGAAAGAAGAGCAATGAACCTCTGAAAAGTGGATGGGTGATTCAAGGACAGACTCCCTGCAGCTGACCACAAAACATCACTTTTACATAACTGACTTCAACTGATTTTCAAACGTCTTGATGCATGCTCGATCATTCAGGTAAGTAAATCCCAAAAAGTTGATTCTGTTCATCTGGACGTAGCGTTTTCAGTGGGAGAAACGTTTCGTCACTCATCCAAGTGACTTCTTAGAAGTGGATGAAGTCAACTTTTTGATTTTCAAATGCTTTAATATTTAGTTTGAGAAACTATTTCCCTGGGACACCTTTTTACTAAATGCAACGAAAACCTTTTCTGTTGATGGCTGCTCCTGCTGCCATAGTCACACTGCATATTCATGTACACAAACTGATTTACTTAGATGTGAAAAGTTGTGATGATCTTCCGTTAAGCTTTTCTTCATGCTTGAGATCTCATAGCGAGGAGGAAATCCAGCACAGGAACATTCTCTGTGTCCTAACAGCTTTTACTGAGCAGTGAGTGAACAAAGTGCACATGACATGGAAACACAAGAGCTAAATGTGGCAAAAATAAATACAGGTGAAATAAAACAAAACTATCATTTTACTAGTGGTGAGGGGATGTAACACAGCATAGCTGTTGTCATACCTGTAGTTGTTTGCAAGGGTAGAACTTGTTGAGTCCAGCTCTCTGTTCAGCTTGGAGTAGTCTATAGTAGATGAAGCTCCTGCCTCTAGCTGGGCAAAGAACCTGGCTTTCTCCTCTTCCTCCTCCAGAGTGTCTAAACCCACAATGCTCATGTGCCCGGCTGATACCATTGCCGAGCCTGCATACACATTTAAACACAGCACAAGTGGGATGCTTCTCAGCAAGACTGGTTCGTGTATAGTGCTTTATGCAGGTGGACACATGAGGACACTTTTTTTTGCTGTAATAGTCATTAGAACAGCCTTTATCCTTGTTTTAAGTGCTCTTCTAATTCTTACTTTTTTTTAGTATTAAATTTTGAAAACACTACAAAAAAAGAGCCACAAACTCAATTGATGTGCATGTGTGTTTTTTTAAAATAATTTTTAAATATTTTAATATTCAGTTTAATGAATGATTTTACAAACACAGCAATCAAGAGATGATGGGGAGACCGTTGGATATGTTGTCTGTACATCTACTGTAGTGTAGTCTAGGGTTGTAGCGGCCAAGTCATGGCTTCAAAAACACACAGGCACGAGACAGAGGAAGTACACCGTCTTTGAATCCAAAGTTTTTCCTGTATCAGAGCAGAATTTTTTTTTTTAATTCAAAAAGCCATCCAATCCTTAACAAGGTCTAAAATTTTAAAAATACTAACTCAGGTGTACAACACAGGTACATTGTGTCGTCATGTAATAAAAAACTAAGCCAAAATGTAGGAGCGAGAGGGTAAGTAGTAGCCAGATGTTGATAATCAAATACACTGGAATAATTGGTCATCAGTTAGTCTGACCACCTCTATAAAAGCACATGTTTTGGCAGTTTGGTGTCTTCACATGTGTACTAACACCATGCCAAGGAAGAAAGACATCAACAATGATCTTAAGAGAAACTGTCCATCAGTCTGAGAAGGGTCAAAAGATCATTTCCAAACTATTAAACATTTAAGATGGCTGTCAGCCTTCCCAGAGAAATCTTATTTATACAGCGCCAAATCACAACAACAGTCACCTCAAGGCGCTTTATATTGTAAGGTAGACCCTACAATAAGACTCTGCACCACTCAAAGAAACTGCAAAACATCTAAAAGCTACACCTCACACTCTACAGGCCTCTGTTAGCATGTTGAGCAGCATATTGAAGTTGGAAGGGTTGCAAGGTGAAAGTCTGTTTTCTCTAAGGTTAGGTTTGCAAAGGTGAAAACATCTAACCACAAGATATCTGGAATATCGAACTTTGGTCAGATAAGAGCAAAGCGGAGATATTTGGCCACAATACACAGTGCAACATTTTGCAAAACACAGAAACATTAGTATGATGGGAAAGATGAGGGTAGGGGTAGATTAGGTTAGACATTGCATATGTTTGCATCCATTAAGAGCAAAAAGTCATAGTAGTGGCACACTATAATTTAAAATGTTAACATTAGATTTTATTGACAGGACACATACTTCAATAGCAGCCTACTAATGTTACTACAAGGTATACCATTGGTTAAGCATTTATGTAATCATAGCCACTGCACACATTTTAGCATATGGAATCAGACAGTATAAATGATGATGTCGTTATCATGACATCCCCCATCTGGGAAAATTGGAGTGCTAGCACAATTTCTCCTAACATGAATATGTTAAGGCACGCTCCCCTGTTGTTTGCTTTTTAAATACCTTCACATATCATTCTCACTGGTTCGTCTGTGTGTTCAAGGACTCACCCTCTGTTTCTTTGTTGTCTCTCAAGACGAGAGCCGCTGCCAGGTCTTCCTCCTTTAAGTGAAGGCCTTCTGCCTCCTCATCCTCCTCTTGAATAGACTCAGACTTCCTTAAAGAAATCTGAGATTCCGACCGTGCTGACAGAAATAAAAATATCTTGATCTAAACAAATTAGGAAAAGCAACAATAGATCCACCATCTGTTTTCTGTTTTATTTCTTGTTAAGAACAGGCGGGACCTAACCTTCACATACACACTGTTAACAAGTATACAATACATTCCATATCAGACACAGTCACCACACTAGAAACTATATTACTGGCTCAACAAAAGGCCCATGCTGCCACCTAGTGTATAATACGCTTTATGCATCAACTCAGTGATTGTCTTCGTCAGATCGTTTCTATTTTTTCTGTTTAGCCTGCATCAGGTTTTAGGTGCTGTGGCCCCAGGATTACAGGCCTGTGGCGCTGACTTCCCACGTCATGAAGACCCTGGAAAGACTCATCTTTGACCAGTTTCGACTTATTGACAGGCCACATCAGGATCCCCTTCAGTTCGCTTACCAGCCCCGCCTCTGAGCTGAGGACGCCATCATCTACCTGCTCAATCGTGTCTAAGCCCATCTGGACCAGCCAGCGAGCACTGTGAGGGTTTTTTGACTTTTCCAATGCATTCAATACCATGAGGCCGATGTGGAAGACTCCATATACCTCGGATTACACGTAGATAATAAACTTGACTAGGTTAAAAACACCACCGCACTCTACAGAAAGGGCCAGAGTCGTTTCTATTTTCAGAGGCGGCTGAGGTCTTTCAACATCTGTCGGACAATGCTCAGGATTTTTTACTAGTCTGTTGTGGCCAGTGCCATCCTCTGTGCTGTTGCATGCTGGGGCAGCAGGTTGAGGGTCGCAGATGCCAACAGATCTGCAAGACCAGTAATGTTGTGGGGACGGAGCTGGACTCTCTTAGGGTGGTGTTGGAGATGCGGATGTTGTCCAAGATAAGGACAATGCCCAACGATACCTCCCACCCACTCCGTGACATGCTGGCTAGTCACAGGAGCATGTTGGGTGAGAGACTGAGATTACCCAAATGCACCAATGAATGACACAGGAAATCATTCCTGCCCGTGGATATCTCCCTTTGTCTAATGCACAGCACACAGTGCAATAGTGCACATCCTCTGCAGTAAAAATAACAAATGACAAAGTTTACAGGTTAGAGTAAAATGTCAGTCATATATATTTCACCTCTGTAATCTTCAGGATATTAACAATCGAGCTATTTGTATATATAATAGCTATTTCTTATAGTTTTTAAACTTTGTAATATAGTTCAGTCTGTTACTGTTATGTGTGTGTGCATGTGTGTCTTTTGTGTATCTTTGTGTGTTAGTGGCTGGGTATGTGTGAGTGAGTATGTGTGAGGGCCTGGGGCCCTGTTCTCGGCCTGTGCCAGGGTGACCAGCCTCTTGCAGTCAGTTGCCTGTTGCCTCTGGTCCTCTGGGACTCAGACCCTTTGGCCCTCCTTCTCCTGCTAGGATGGGTGCGCAATTGTCACTGAGATGTGTTACCTCTGGACTTAGGTATTCTTGGTGGCTGTGGATGGCCTGGATCACCTGGTCTTCCTCTGGCTCCTGTGGATCATTACTGTAGCTCCCAATCCTCATTATCAAGTACATTTCATGACAAAACACATACAGATACTCACGCTCTCATACAAACACACACACACACAGTTTATTTATGAATTTATTGTGTACACAGGAACAAGAATAACTTGATGTATTGAGCTAAACTTGCTGACATCTTTGCATTATTCTTGTGAGTTTTTATTGGCCATGTTTGTTTAATGCAGGCCAGGTGAGACCCTTTTTGGGTTTAAAAAGGATGGCGAGCTAACGAACGGCTGGGAGCCAGAACCTTTCTCCACTGAAGCTTCCCGCTGGTCTGGTAGGAAGTTCTGTCCCCCTTCCTGAATTCATTATTCAATTACACTGATTTTCACAACCATGCAGACATCATTTCCCCCGTTTGTGGACAACAGCGCTTGGACACTTCTCATGGACACTCAGATAAAATCATGGACTGTATCTCTCCTGTGTGGACCAGTGTTTTTGATATTGTAGTGACTGTTATTACTGGGGAACATTGTTGAAATTTGAGAATCTGTATTGCTTGATCTAAACTAAAAGATTATTTAGTCGTCTCTGTGCACTTTAAACCAGTGTTGGATTGAACTGCTGCAGCAGGAGAGACTGTTTAAGTATTTTCTTTCAATTTCGTGTTATTTTTCCTTGTTTTGTTTAAATACATGGTACCTGCACAAACGCGTTGTGTGTATATTTATTGATTATTGACCATCAGCTCCAGTAGCCATTCCTAAGTCCTCTGATCGAGTCGATTAATAATGGCCCAATATCCAGCCTAATACCTCGTTTGTTTTGATTCATTAGCGCTTCATCAGTGTTACACTTGCATCAATGTACTTATAAACTTTTTGTTTCCTAGCATTAGATTTTCTTTGTTTTTGGCAACAAAGAATGAAATCCAGTCAGCCTCTGACCCCCCCTCGTTTCATGATTTGGTTTGGTCCAAAGACAGGCGGAAATTAAACTCACAGCTAAGTAAGAAACTGCTTGACTTTCTTAATATTAGTTAGCTAGCTTTGTTTGTAACAGAAAATTATGTGTGTTATCTTAGACAACATGTAATCTTTTACTTTTACATCATTTTATAGATGAATTTAAATGTGCTTCCATACAAAAATGTAACTTAGGTGTTATTTGTATTTGGTGCAATGTAACGATCAATGTAAAATGATGTTATCATTAAAAATATTAAAATGTAAAATATGCCTTGTACTTATCTCATTAATCTTGCACGAAATAGAAAAATCTATTTATCTAAGCAGAATACTGATGCCTGTCTGCATCATGCGTTATATGTTAAGGCTGGTGTGGTTTGCTGTATTAAAGTGGTGGAGTCCAAAATTTCTTCTTTCCCTGGACACACACAGACACAAAGCACAAGAAAATGACTGATTTGTGTATCTGTGCATTCATGTTTTTTCTGTTCCAGGTGCTGTATGTGGTTTTTTCCTTCTTACAGGTCCAGCAGTTGGCGATACATTGTGCTTTTATACTTTTCTATCCTTTTATTAGATATTCCTCTTTTCTCTCTCCTGGCTTTTTTTTTCTGCCTGTCAGACATTTTCATACTACACACATACTGTAACAATTGAAATAACACTACTAGAAGTGGATAAATAAAGAGGTGGAAAAAAGGAAAATTGAATGTTTAGAAACTGATGAGCAAATGGGGTGAACATAACTTTAAATTGTGATCCATTTTTAGTTCAAGGAAGATGCTGAACAACCTATAAACTTTTGGTACAAGTATAAAATTGACAGAAATCCCAGGTTAATTTCTAAAAGTTTGAATTTTCCCTTTTCGCTCTTGTGCTCCCATTCACTCATTCCCTACAGTCCTCTTCCCATCTTGAATTATTTCATTGTTCCATTGACTCATATTATCTATGGGTCTTGCCAGAGTCTAAATTAGCCACATACTGCACCAGAAATCCCTCTGACAGGAACGTGGCTGACACCCTATGATTATCCTTTCACAATTATGGCAACTGAGTCTTAATGTTTCTCTGGAAATAGAAACTATTTTAAATTTCCACAAATATCCTCAGCTCACAGCAGCTATAATAATATGTAAGTAAATCATTCAACCTTAGGGCCCGAAAGTCTCCAGTACTGGTACAGACACCATTCTGTTCTTCTTTGTAGCTAGTTTTTGTGTGATAACATTCTCCTCAAGGCACACAAAGTGTTGTTTTGATGAAGGAGTGAGGGCACAGATTAGTCCTTCACAGATACCCTTGTATTGATGTAACAATGGACTCAGTTCCAGACAGCGCAGAATATTACTCAGTGACAATACCCTTTCATGAGGCTGTTGGCAAGCAGGAAATCCTCCAGTCAAATGAGGGTTAGACACATCACAACATTCACAAGAAAAATTGACTTGCTCTCCCGAGCTGCTCTGAAAGCAGTGCACCTAAGCAAAGCAGCAAAAAGACAAACACAGTAATAGCATATGTTATTTGATTACTTATATTGGCAATAACTGTGCCTTTTTAAAGGTTCGTTGATCCATAGGTTTGTCCTTCATTGTCAGAAAATTTGCAAGTTTATTTCTAAACAACCTTTACAATTCTACCTTAATTCCATAATTTCAAAGCTGCTCATACTGCTGGAACAGTTCTAGTGCTCATTGGTGTTGGTTGTCCAAGTCCCACAAAATCTTGTGGTGGGAGAAACATTATTCTTGCAAATTATCTTCCCTCATTTGATGTTTTGATTATGGTAATGGAAAGCACTTTGGTCCAAAGACTCTCAGAAATGTGCAAGTGTGCTGAGAGCTGATGACTGTGAAGGCCCATCTGTCCTATGAACAGTGTTGGGCAAGTTACTTTGAAAAAGTAATTAGTTATAGTTACTAGTTACTCCTTCAAAAAAGTAATTGAGTTAGTAACTGAGTTACAATATTATAAAAGTAACTAATTATTAGGAAAACTAACTATTGCGTTTCTTTAACAAAATGTTTAACCTCTGGGCTCCAGGGTATAATCGGCTGTTTCTGACTACTTTTGATTTCACCTCTACATTTCACCTTTAAAAACTGTTTACCTCGCCTTGTTTGGTATCATTCTTTTCAGCACAACCTCACATGTCTGAATTTACAGTTATTTTTTCATTTTGACATACTGTATTAACACAATTGATCTGAAATCAGACAAAAAACATAAAATCCGAGAAGAAAAAAGTCATGTTTTTTACTGTAACAACATTTACCTAAAAATGCAGCCAAGGCGTTTTTTTATAACCATTTCAAACTATTTACAGAACAATCAGGCGT
>VVHJ01048225.1:5302-40258 GCA_015107715.1 Tylochromis polylepis | reverse complement strand
TCTTTTAAATGGGTGTAAGATGTAATTGGTCACCACCACAGACCCCCTCTCCCTTAAGCTGCCTAAACTGATTGCTGAGTCTAGAATGGAATAGAATAGCCTGTTTATTGTCTTTGGGGTTGAATGGTCACTTTTTTTTTTCTGACTAGAAACCATCAAACATTTGTGCCCAGGAGTTTGTAACTTCTTGAGTGGGGCCTGCTCTCTTTAGTGGGATAGCTTATCTGTATTGCAAATCAATACAAAGTGATCATCTTTTATCCTCTGAATCCTCAAACGACTACAGGAGATTTTTGGACTGGTTGGTCAGACTGTGCCCTTCACCACCACCACCGTCAGATCACCAAATTAGAACATTTAGAAGAATGGTGTTCCCTAATGTCAGTGGAGTGCTGAGACTTGTAAGAATGAGTTCAGACACTGACTTGATTTCTTTTTTCCTTTCTCATCAGTCTGTATATGGCTGCATGATTCAGAATATTAATTTATAATTTATTCATTTATTTATTTTTCTTTAAGTACGCATCCCTAATTTCTCACCATTAGGTGGGAGTGAGTCTATCACCTGATTAAACCTTATTATGCTGTAATGTATTACATTCTTTGCATGCAGAGTGAAGTTTATTTATTTATTTATTTTCATTTTTTCAAATGCACTGAAACTGACAAATGAGCGCATCAACAAAGGAAAAACAGTTTTCTTAGAGGTCATGTGTTTGTACTTTACAGAGAATATAGTCAAACATACAGATGTTTAAGGCTTGTTCAGAGGTGTGGACTACAAACGGCATGTTTGAATATTGTTATGATTGATTTTAATAGGCTGGCGCTGCAACTGCTAGAGTACAGAACGCACAAAAATTACCCACAGTGACTTTTAATGTTTAAATGCATCCAGTTTAAAGTTTTATGTAAAAGCAGCTCTTAGAGCACAGTGAGCATTAAAATAATGAAGTCAAATGAAAAATATGTATTTTACTGCTCTGTGGGTTAAATTGTCAGTTTAACAATTTTCTGCAGCATTAATCTGTTTTATTTGCAACAAGTTGATAATCACTGTCGTGATACCCATTATCTTCGACTGGGGTTTTGAGTCAGCTAACACAAATAAAGCCTGGTTGTGTTGAACTTCTTCGCTGTAGACCCTTCTGCTCTGCTGGTCAGGAGGCTTGATGTTTGGTTTTTTTTTTAAACTTTGCTTCAGTTTGTAACTTTAGGTTGATGCTTGTGGGACTTAAGTCAGACCAATACCCAACAATCTCCTTTGATTTTATTATTTTTTTTATTTAATTTTTTTTGTCAGTTTGTTTGGCTCAGATGTGCCTTTGCACTGTGTGACATTTAAAATTTGTTGTCTTTCTCTTTTGCAGGTTGCAAAGGCAACAAATGCAGCACACAAGGCACCTTCCCTACAACGCCTTTTCCTCCTTCCTCCTCTGTTACCTCTTTTCCTTCAACTCCAGTAGCTTCTCTTTCCTCCTCCATTTCCTCTCCTCCTTTAAGCTTTGCCTCCTCCTCTTCTACCTCTTTGACAGAATCCCCACAGACCTCCCAGGACTTCCTGGGTCAGTTTACCCAGGTGAGGTCACCAAACAGCGGGGACCGTAAACACCGTGACGCCAGTGCCGTCCTGCCCTTCGTCGGCCTAACCAGCAGTAAGTTCACACTTCAGTAATGCGCACACACAGATGGAGACAGGAGGGGAAGACGAGCCCCAAAAAACCAATGAAGGAAAGAATTCAGCAGTTTACCTAAAACAGTTTACCTGATGCTGTTCTCTAATTTTCCCCACGATTTTTTTTTAATGCATTTAAGGTAAATTTCCAGTTGCTTAGAAAGTTTTGTTGTCTTATGCTGTCATATGCATTCAAATAAAACAGCATATGAAAAACAATGAAAACAACACTGGTAAATGGCAGCATCATCATTTAAAAAGCCAATTGTTTAAAATAAAAACAGTATTCTGTCTTCTGATTTAAAGGAGACCTTTTGAAACAAAACTAATTAAAATCCATTTCCACTGTTAGCTGTCCAAATAAATACTAAAACAAACTCCTAAATTAAAAGGTGTGGTTGTGTTGAGCTGTTGCTGATTCACTTCTAGTGTTTTTCTGCCATTTTCAGAGGTTTGTTCAGACTCTCTCTGTTTGCTGATGTGAAGCAGAGGATCACAGGAATGTGCTGCCAGCTGGAGACTCTGGTTTATCTCACAGATACCAATACAGGAAAAAAAAGAGATGCTTGACCTGAGGTCTGAGGGCACAGCAGCGGCCCCCTGAACAAAAATTTAAATCCCAAAATAAATCTTATTATACTAACAATAAATCTTACAAAATTCAACATTAGCAAGTCTAAGATCATCTGTTAAAAGAAAACTCCCTGAAAGACAATTAGAAGAAAGAAGACACAAGAAAAGTTTATATATTGAGTTTCATTAATAATACTGGGCTGAATACCTGTAATGGAAGCAGAAAAAAAGCATGTCACATTGCTGGCTTCATCGAGCTAGCTTATAGACGGCTTTATCTGGATTTGGCATGTGAGAAAGCTTAACTGAAACCTTTATCACCCTGTGACAAATATGAAATGCATACATAAGGTTTGGTCTTCAATCAACCATGAAATGGACACATTCCTAATGGCTCTGCAGACACAAGCTCTGTATTTCGTATCTAATTTTTACAAAATATTGATGACAAAATAGTATAAATCCCAAATGTGCCAAGCCCTTATATATAACATTTCTGCCCAAACAGAACTGTGTCACATGACTGAGATCTGAGTGTACAATTATGTAGAGTTGCACACTTCTACATAATTACTGGCAGAAACTTAAAAATAATAGTTCTGTAACATACATGACTATATTCACACTTACAGTTGCAAACACTTTCATTTAATCACACTGACGTTGCTTTTGTTGCTCTTTCCTCACTTAAAATTACCAATATTTCTGAAAAGCTCATTTAAGAGATGATTAGCTCTGTAAAGACCTCCATTGCTAATTACAGAATTGTTAATTCTTCTGTATGGTTCCATTTTGTTGTGAGATGGTACACATTCCTGCCTTCATACATGGAAAGCCTAAAGGTGGTAAGAGCAGTAGCACGGTCCCCTTATGTGTTAGAAATAACAGCAGACCACCAGGACATTGGTGAGATCAGAAACAGAGGAGCTGGGGTGGAGGTGGGCTGCAAAGTGACTTGCAGATACAGCAGGAACTGCATGCAGGTTAGATTTTGAATGACCTGAACAGATTTGTTGTTGGTTCCCATTTAAATGTGTGTGTGTGGTGTTTTTTTTGTTTGTTTTGTTTTTGTTTTGTTTTTTTTGGAGGTGCTGAGCAGAGTCGAAGCTGCTGTAAGAATGGAGGAACCTGCATCCTGGGCAGCTTCTGTGCCTGCCCTCCATATTTCACCGGGAGAACCTGCGAGTACGACCAACGAATCAGGTAAACCTGAATACAAAATCATTAAATAGATAGAACTTTATTAATCCCTCGGGTAGGTTCCTCCGGGAAATTCAGTATGTGCTCGTGTAGTATGTGCTCGTGTAGTATGTGCTCGTGTAGTATGTGCTCGTGTATCTGTGTGCAGGACCTGTGGTCTGATTCCTCATGGGGAGTGGGTTCAGAAAGGCTGCTCCTACTGCCGCTGTGGTTATGGCACGCTGCACTGTGTCGACAACGTCTTCCATAAAGACTGTGGTAAGATGCACTGTAGACTAAAGAGAGACTCGCTGCAGTTCAGACCAGGTTTAGCTTTTTCTCAGAATCTATATGTCTTGACTGTATTTGTATTTTATTCGTTCATTCACTACTTTAGATGTATGACCAGGTAAGTGAGGGCTATATATTTTTTTGTTTGGGTGGTTTTTTTGTTTTGTTTTTTGCTTCTGTGTGGATGAGCTGTCGGTGGCCATCAGACAGTTTGAAAACTGTCATTCACGCTTTTCCAGACATGAAACGAAAACCACTCCCTTTAAGTGTAAGTGCTGTATTCAAGCCCACACCCCACTCATTTACAACTCAAGGCAATGCATTCTTTCTCCTTAACTCCAGCACAAACAATGACAAAGTGTAAGAACCTTTAAATATAAAGGTAAAGGTAATCCACCATTTTTCTTAAACCCCTTCCCCCACAAAAAGTTTTTTCCAAAAGAAACTCTAAAGATTACACATTATTTAAAAAGCTTTTAGTAAACGCTTCAGGTCCCAGTGCACATAATGTTCAAATACTTTGTTGACTACTAGCTTTTGACTACCCAACTACCTAAATCCCAGTAAGAGAAGAACTTTCCATAGTGTATTAAAAGAAGAAATTTGTGTTTTCACCCTGCTTTCTGCCTCTCAGGTGGAATACTGTGCAGCTTGATGAAAAGATCTGCAAACCTTTTGTGTGCTGGAAAAGTTTTTTCTTGCTATAAGAGGGTTAGAGAATCTTAGACAACATAATCACACACACAATATGTAGCTAAAGGCTTTAAAGTGCTCAGCTGACTAAAAATGTTCAGTTTCACTATGTTGGAGCTTTAGTTTAACCACTGATCTCTAATTAACTAATTAATTAAAGAGCTAACACTGAAGCTAGCTGTGTAGTAGCAAGTTGCTCTAGTTAAGGTAGAAGTAGTTGTAACCATGTTATACTCGGCTTTTGAGTTATCATTTTATTTATCATGAGCTACATTATTTAACAATTCTTTAACCTACTTTCTGCAGTTTTCCAACTCTTTTTGCTGACAGCTCCTCATGACTTGTCTGCAACTATCTGCTTTTTTTTTTCCTCCTGAAATGTTCAGTTTTTAGTATTAAAAGCAGAAAATATATTTGTTGTTTTTTTTTGTTTTGTTTTTTAAGTATGCCACTAGTACAGTCCACTCTTCCTTTTTTTTTTTTCTAACCCAAGAAATCCTGAAGGAGACGCCACTGTGCAGTACAAAGCCAGGTTTGGGTACAAGCTAAAGGTGACCCTTCTGTATATAACATAAGCCCTCTTGAGAGAAAGTGTATTTTTTTCTGCAATAACCAGGGCCTTAAAAATTGACCTTAAAAAAATAACCAACTACAGTACATAAAATGAAGTGTTAAGTACATAAAACAGTGCAAAGGCTTTTGAGATACAAAATGATAACAAAACATAACTTAAATTCTGCTCAAAATGACAGTTTTCCTGCTTCTGTTTTCCAGATGATTCCGATGAGGTGCATTGGTATCGTTCGTCAACTGTCAGGATGATTCCCACTGGCTTCTTCTGTCTGATGCTGCTTCCTCCTTTGCATTTCTTCATCTGATGCCTTGAAACACTTGGATTTATGTGAAACTGTCAACTGTCTCTTAACCTCAGTTATTGTTGCAAGCTTGAAATCAGAAGTGAGTCCTTAACGGGCACAGATTTTCTGAAATCTATCACTTTGCATCCAGCAGGAAGAGAGACTTTAAACTATAACTGGACTGGACTGTGTCCTGATTTATGGGGACCCTTTTTGATGTTGTGGTTTATGGGGATGCACAGGCCACCCTGTCCCTTAACCCGATCTATTCATGCCCCCCTCTTGTGTGCGTACCAAAAGCTCAGTAGACTCAACTTTTCTCTTTAAATTATTTTCAAGAATTTGCCGAACTCCCAAGTTAACGCGGCTCAACCCAGAAGACCCAACATAGACCCAACATAATTCTCCTCATTTAAAATGTCTCTCCATCTCAAAAAGTTTAATATACCAGTCGGATAGTTCTTGTGTTTCAGACAAACCGCATACCCCCCATTTCTTCATTTCCATACTCATGTGTGTCCAATGTCTTGAAGAACAAATGAAATATGTGAAGGAAGCTGTACATAAGATTTTTTATGAAAAATTGATTTTTTTTTTTTTCCCTCTGGTAATTTTAGGATCGCTTACTGAACATCAGATTTTTTTTCCTCTTTGTAAAGGATGATGCAGTTTCTGGTTTTACACTTAGTGTTTTCTGTCTTTTTGCAAAAACTCAGCCAACGTGACATTTTGTCCTTAAATATAAACATGTACGCACTGCGTTTATTAAAGATTTACAGTACTGTGCCACTGTGTTGGTGTCTGTATGGTGAGAAAATTGCTTTGTCTTCATTTAAACTATGAAACGGTAACACTCATATTACCAAATTAACATGATTGCATTGCAGTTCTTCCTTCATTTCCAACTCTGACACTATTATCTGTAGGTATTTTCAGAGGGAGCTGTTCTCTCCCTGCCTGTTATCTCCAGAGTTTATTGATGAGGTCGGGATTGATTATCTGCTGTACTCTTATCTTAAACAAACACATCAGCTGTTGTTTTGTAGTCTGTCACCCTGCTGCTACAGATCACAGCTATAATTAACAGGCAGGGTAAAAATAATTTATCATAGTTAAACAATCATTACAGTATTTGTCTGCCTTGGAAGCTGCAAAAATAAACCCCTCTTTTAAGCACCCTGGTAAATTCAGCTTGGTGCTTTAGTGTTAACTTACCCAAAGCAAATAAATGAAAAGAAATCCTAAAGTTGAAAGGAAACTTGAAAATCAGGTGTTTGTGCAACCAGTAACACATCTACCTCCTAATATGGCCTTTCTCTGTAACCCTGGGAGGTCAGAGTTATCAACAATGATAAGAAGTAACCCCTAACTCTGTTTTGGAGATAAATATGTGCTAAAGGAGTACTTTGAAAAACATGTTTGATTTGTTCTCTGATTGGCAGCTTAGGCTTATTCTTGGTTTCTTAGACATTATAGGGTACAGTGGGAATCTGTCCAAATTTAATTTCAGAAACTCTTACATGGAGAGTAAATATAAAGGAGAGAATGTGTGTGTGCATATATATATATATAAGGATAGACCGCTCACAGGGTTGAGAGGGGAAATACATATATATATTAAAAAAAAAAAAATCCCCTCTCACCCCTGCGGGCGGTTTTATCCTTCAAGCTTGGGTCCTCTACCAGAGGCCTGGGAGCTTGAGGGTCCTGTGCAGTATCTTAGCTGTTCCTAGGACTGCGCTCTTCTGGACAGAGATCTCCGATGTTGTTCTTGGGATCTGCTGGAGACACTCGCCTAGTTTGGGGGTCACCGCACCTAGTGCTCTGATTACCACTGGGACCACTGTTTGTTTGTTACTTACATACATACACACACATACATTCATACATAATACATACATACAATGAAATATTCTGTATTTAATACAATATAACCTCAAGTGGTTACTTAAGCGTAGTTACTCTGGTGATCGTGGGCAGCTGGGGCCCAAATGACCGAGCAGTCATTCCTGTTATACTCTTGACATCTGAAGTCTGCAGCCTGGGGAGCACATGTAGTTGTTGCATTACAGTGTAAAGTCTGTGCAGTCACAGAAAACAAGCTGGCATGCAGACATCCATGTGGATTCTTGCGTTAACTGTGTGATGATGAAATTTATGTCACTGGGATCTGAGCGGACTCACGTATGCAGAAAGTATGATGCCTGCTTTAGATAAATCTCAGTCTGAAGTCTGGTGCCACCACCACCACTGCTGTGACCACACTAATTAAAGGAGACCTATTTACATAATGTGCTCCTTTTTTGCCCTTTCTTAGTTTCTGCTTTATTGATTTTATATTCTTGGATTTTACTACATTCGATTTATGGTTTAAAAACATTTCTGTCTTAAACTGTCTGTATTCTTTGTCTGCAACAAGCCATTTTTAAGCAAACTTCTTTTGATTGACTCCTCCTAAAGATATGTAATAAGGGAGGGGCTTCTGTGCTCACAGCAGATGCTACCTCACTGACATCATGTAGCACCAAGAATAAAAAGAACTGTGAGAAACTGAGCTTTGGGAGCAGTCTGAAGCCTCAGAGTTTTATCAACAGGGTTTACTGAAAAAAGCTGCATTTAAACAGTAACAGTATCCAATAACAGTATTGGATACAGTATCCAATATTTAACAATATCCAATATTTTATCAGTCTTTTTACAAATTGATTCAGGCAAGATTTCACTCCTAGTCTGATCAAATCTTCTGTTGAGCAGACTAGAAAACCACTGATTGTGGTTTAATGGGTTCAGTAGATAATTTGGAGTGGGTGGGGCAAACCCCTTCTTACTAACATTCATTCAGTCACGGTAAACATCAACTACACTGTAACATAATTATGCAGATGACAATTTCACCTTCCTAATTCACCAGGTGACAACAGCCCCATCGATTATCTCTGCAAGGGACTTGGCAAATAAAAGAGATGTGCCTGAAACACCTCTGCTAGATGCAGATAAAACCATTGAGTTAGGTGAAAAAGAAGGAATGCTGAGCGTTAACACTTACCTTGACTGTGCTTGCTGAAAATCTGAGTTCTGTCAGAGATCATGGTGTAATCCTGGACTCAGAGATAAACTGGTTACAAAGTCTGTCATCCAAAGAAGAGAATCAAAAGATTTATACCCATGCAGAAATAAGAGAAACTAAGCCACACTTTCCCTATCCAAAAGAATCAATTATCTGGTATCCCAGAAAGCAGAGTCGTAACAAAGAACAAAGAAAAATGAACATATAACAGAATTTCTTAGGTCTCTGCACTGGCTTCAAATGTGTCAGAGCAGAGATTGAAATCCTGCTACTTGTCTATAAATCTTCCAAGCAGTGGCTCACGTCTTCTGAGGCACTGATTGCTAAATGAGAAAACTTAAAGAGTTATAGTTTGAGCTGGATTTCCAGACAATTCAGAGAACCTCTCCTCTATTTAGGTATAAAATAATGCTGTTTTGGCCAAACTGCTGGGGTGTGTCAGTTAGGCACAAGGTCTCCATGGTGCATGGGATTTGATGACAGTGGCATTTGGCTGTCACATCCTTCTTTCATGTCTTCTCAGTTGATAATCATGCACTGTGTGACACCACTACCCCTCAAGCCTCTTAATGCAGACTTCTTATGCCTCAAATATGAAACTGTTATCTCTTGAGGCCTCCTGTATGAGAGCATACGGCATCTGACAAAAGAGCACTGTGTGCCAAACTGTGCTGAGAACGTGTTGCCTCTGCTCACTTCTCTTTCAACTCATTTGCAACTTTTGCATGCTGTAAACTTTGTGTCCTCTCTCTCGTGTGGTTCGTGACTGTTCCCTCTCTCCTGTGCATTTTTGCTGATATCTCTAGCTCTGGTTCTTGCTTTGCAGGGACTGACCTCACCACCCTGCACAGTGTTTATTGTTTCTAATTTTCATTGCTCTTCTTTCCTCCTTTCACTCCTCTTTTACCACAGCCTCTCGAGGCCATCAGATGTCCTCCCTCAGCCTGTTTCTCTTAAAGGTTTCTTACTGTTAAAAAGGAGTTTTTTCCTCCTATTGTTGCCAGATTACAAACATTCAGTTTGTAATCCTGTTAAGATCTCGACCTTACTATGTAAAGCTCTGTGAGATTAGTTATTTTCATTTTTTGGCACAGTATGACTAAAACTCAATTGAATCTAAAATCTGCTTAGTTCATTTGCTCCACTGCAAGTCTGTCTATAGGGAGCTGCTTTTACTTATCCTCTGGTTTAAATGATGGGGTACAAAACGTGCGTGATGCTACTTAAAAGGAAAACGAGGAGAGGAAGAATACGGATGTCAGAGCTTTTGTCAAGAAGCAGAGGAGGTTTCATAGTTTAATCTCATGGTAATCTGAGTGTAATCTCTCCTTTGTCATCTGGACTACTCCAAACAAGAATGTGTCTAAAGTGAGTCCTCTAACTGGAGGAAAGAAAACTACTGGAAAATGTGATTTCCCAAGCTAAGACCTTCTCAGTCATTCTGCTGTGTCTCTATCTCTGGGCAGATCTCCGGTGGAGCTTTCAGTCTAAACTAATGCATATTCTGGATCCTGTGAAAATTAATGTTGATGTTCTGTTTGCTGATCCCCTCTGAGAAAAGGTTAAAGGGATTGGACCAGATTTAAGCAGCTCTGAGTGGAGCGAGGGGGTCTGAACAGAGGAGGAGCAGCAGGAGGGAAGAACGGGGATTAGAGGGGGATGTGAAAGAGAAGAGGAATGCTTAATGACTTTATGCCACTTTTCCATGTTCTCTTGTGACTTTAGCGCATTAATGCTCATGTATTGTTACATAAAGCCGATGTGCAAGATTCAGAAAAGGTTTTATAATCTAGTTTCTGAGCTGAGTAAAGCAAACAACTTGGAAAAGGGAGAGTGGAGAGATAAATGTAATGAGGAGGAAACTGTGGTGAGCTTCTTATCTCTCCAGGTTCCTCAAACAACAGCTTCATTTACTGATAGCAGCACTGCAGATAACTGCATTAACACACACATTTGTATTTCTGCGCTCCTGGAGACTCTATGTGACACTACTTCAATCACAAAGACAAATTATCGGCTCTTTTATTATGAATATGTTACCTCATTAAAGACTTGAAGTTCTATCTTCAAACGGAGCTCAGCCGAGCAGCAGCCAACCCAGGCATGAGAGGGAGGGGGGCACAAGCCAGTGTACTTCAAGTGCTGGTCCCAAGTCTGGGTAAATGAGAAGGGTTGCATCAGGAAGGGCATTAGGGGTAAAATCTTGGCCAAATCAGCAATGACTGGGTTAACAATGACTGCCTCTGGGTGCTGGTGGAAACTGTGGAGTATAGAGCTGAGAGTAGGGATAGTGAAGGTAGAGGAGTTTGAATACCAGGGATCAGCCATCCAAAGCAACGGAGAGTGCAGGCAGGGTGGAGCAGGTGGAGACGAGTGTCAGGGGTAGTGAGAACTGCTGTGATGTATGGTTTGGAGACTAACAAGATGACAGGAAGCCATGTTGGAGGTGGAAGAGCTGAAGATGTTAAGATTTTCACTGGGAGTGAGCAGAATGGACAGGACTAGAAATGAGTACATCAGGGAGACAGCTCAGGTTGAGCGGCCTCGACACAAAGTTAGAGAAGCAAGGCTGAGATGGTTTGGACATGTGCAGATGAATGACAGTGGATATACTGGACAAAGGATGTTGAAGATGGAGCTGCCAGCCAGGAGGAAAAGAGAAAGACCACAGAGGAGGGTCACGGATGTGGTGAAGGAGAACATGCAGAAGGCTGATTTGACAGAATAAGATGCTCGGGATAGGGTGAGATGGATGCAGATGATATTCCCTGCAATCTCAAAAACAAGCAGCAAAAGGAGAAGAAGAAGCAGGGCAGCAGCCGGTTTCTGCTGACATCTACAAGCTGCACACTGAAAAATTAACCTTCAGGCTTTACTGCCTGAGGATGTTTACATTCATCAGGTATGACTCCAGTGCTGGACTAAGAAGCTTGGATTTAATGATATAGCAAAGACGCCAGAACCAGAAGCCTGTACTATAAAGCAGAATTTAAATCTTAGTGAGGAAACTTCCCGTCTAAATTTGGGTTTTCAGTCTTATGAAAACAGAGTACATCACCATAGTAACATTTGCTCCAGATCTAACCTGCTCCAGAGCTGTTAAAGATAAGAGATAGCAGGCACAAAACCACTGTCTGCTGATGAGTTCACACCATGAGACATGGGTTAAATCTCACACTTTTTTAGACTTTCTAATTAAAAATAATCAGACTTAAGTACTCATTATTTCTCAGTTACATTTAAGCACTAAAGCTACTTTGTTGTGTTCAGATTCTAAAAAGTATTTGGCACAACAAAACTATTTTGTTAGGTTTAGGCACTAAAATCTGTTTGGCTTGGTTTAGGTGCTAAAGACTAGTGGGAGGTGTTGTTGTATCACAGGCACCTGATTACAAGCATCTGACCGGCTTAGCAGGAACATGCCTGACAGTCTGAGAGATTTTTGACTGTGTGTCTGACAGCTTCCTAGCATACATTAAATTCACTGACAATGTTTCCACTATTACTCACATTTCCACATTAACATGAATGATTACACAGTACAAAACCAAGATACCTGATCTGGCATGAACTGACTGCAGCCGCTGCTTTTCACAGTCACACAGTTTCTGATACGAAGTTCACAGATGGTGTAAAACATGTAAATCATGTGGAATGGTCCTTTAATAACATCTAGTCTTATTAACCGATACAAACACACGCGCTACTGTCAGCTGTTTTAATCCTGCCGGGGAAGTTTGCTCTCTTGTGCTGATCAGCTGTTTGGATGGATTTGAAAAAAACTCATTGTTGCATGTACGTGTCTGACACCGTATCAAAGTTCTGTCATGCCTTCCATATGACTCACCTGCCGAGGGATTTTGTCAGCACCCACACACACATGAAAGGGGATAGACGGCAGTGAGTCAGGAGATAATATGTGAGTTCATCACTGAATAACAGATTAATAAGAATCAGGGAAATTTAAAACTAAACACACTTTCACTGGGTGGCGCGGTGGTGCAACAAGAAGGTTGTGGACTCAAACCCAAACTCTCAGCTGGGCCCTGTGATGGACTGGTGACCAGTCCGGGATGGATCCACTGAATGTTTAGAAAAAATGGACATGCCCAATAAAGCCTTTGTGCAGACCTGCATCCTTTTAGTGGCTAGTTTCAAACAGTTTGGACGCTGCTTCAATCCCTGCTTAACGCTGTTGAGAAAATAAGTAAGTAAACTGGATTTTACAAATATGTTTTGTGACACAAAGTGGATGGTGGCTGTCAGTCTAAAAAGAAAAAAGGTTCTATACAATTAAATTGCAAACAATGAGGCCAATCATGTTATTTACTATGAGCACACGTTTTCTATACAGAACAACAGACAATAATAATCAGATCAACAAATGCTTTACTACTTTGTGGCATAGATTCAACAAGGGGCTAGAAATATTTCTCAGAGGGCCATATTGACATGATATCATCAGACACACGCTACAGATTTGTCAGCTGCACATTCATGATGAAACTCTCCTGTTTCACTATATTCCAGCGTTATGTTGAAGAAACCAGTTTGCCATCACATAGTGCTTTATCCTGCTGGAAGCAGCCATCAGAAGGTGGTACACTGTGGTCATAAAAGGATCAACAAGGTCCGTAGCAACACTCAGCTAGGCTGTGCGTTTAAAAGATGTTAAAATGCAGCACCGGTTTAGCTCACAGAGTGAGCAGGCGCCCATATGCCAAAGGCTAAATGCAGCAGTCCATGTCTGACTCTGATCCATGGGCATTCGCTTTGTTTCTTCACTACAAAAGACCCCAAAAGCAATGTTAAATTGGTACTAAGGGGCCTTTCTCATTACACCACCAGCAGCAGCCTGAACCTTTGTACAAGGCCAGATGGATCCACGATTTCATGTTATTCTAACCATCTGAATGTCACAGCAGAAATCCAGACTCATCAGACCAGGAAACATGTTTCCTATCTTCTTTTTTTCAATATCAGTGAGTTCATGTGAATTGCTGCCTCAATGTTCTGTTCTTATCTGACAGGAGAGGCAACCGCTGTGGTCTTCTGCTTCTGCAAACAAGCAGACAGACACTGAAGTAAATACACAGTAAGTATGTATAAATGTAAGCTTAGTAAATGTTTAGTAATGTTCTTTCCTTATCTCACTCTCAGCCCTCACGCACACGCACACACACACACAAACACACACACACTCACTCTTTCTGTGTGTGTGTGCATGTGTGTGTATAAAGACAGCTAAGCTGCGGTAAGATCCTGGTGCCTTTTGGTTAAGCCATGTGACATCTGAGTCTTCATGTCCAGTACTGAGTGTTGTGTGTGTAATAATACAACTGTGGACAGATGAATAGAAACAGAAAAATTGAAACGTCCTGTCTGTGACCGGAGAGACTTTGAGTTACATAAACATCGTTAACGTCCATTAACTTTTTAGTGGTCTGAGTTCTGTCGTGTAGTATGATGTAACATATGTTTTGGTTCCCTGAATCACAGAAAAAAAAAAAAAAAACCCACACACAGCACATTGATTTCAATTCAGTTTAATTTGGTTTTATTATAGCGACAATTCAGAACAGTGACCTTGAGGCACTTTATATTATATTTGTAAGGTAAACACTCTACAGTAATATAAAGAAAACCCCAACAAGCACTTTTTTTCCATTTGCAGTGACAATAATTTCCCTGAAATAAATACGTTATGTGTCAGTCACTGTGCGTCAGATCCCAACTGACAAACAGAAAATCATATGAACGTGATGTGCTTAGCTGCGTCTTTATTACAGTGAATGTGGAGAATAATGGCTCACATAATTCAGCCACAGCTGGTTGTATGTGTTGTGGTAACACTTTATAATATGAGCAGTTGGAGACTACATACCTTTGCCAATCCTGAAAACATGCTCCACACCACCATGAACCAGTGTCTGTATCCAAAAAGATATTTTGATAAGGTTTTTTCTTTTTACTTGAGAACATTAAGACAGTGTCTCTCAGTGTTTTAGGTTCTAATTTAACATGCATCTCTATCTGATATATGCAATAGTGAAGAAGTCTTCTAAAAATTCCTGAATCAGTTTGAATTTGGTTCTGATTCTACCACTTTGAAAATTTTAAATAAATCTTATCAGTTTTAAGTGATTCGGCTATCAGACATTAAGTATTGCACTTTAGAAGGACAGGAAGATGTAATATTGAGGTTTGTATTGTGATTGTGGTCTCAGTTTCATAAAAATACCCTTTAACTGATTATTAGCTAAAGTTCAACTAAGTTCACGGAACTGTCAATTTAAAATTAATGAATTTATTTATTAATGATGATGACAACATCATGTTTAATTCGCTTGTTAGCCGACTGCTGATTAAAGCTATTTTCGGCTGCTCCCTTATTTGCACGGGTCGCTACAAATCACTGACAAAATGAAAACAGACTTATTATTGCTCCCCTTTGGGCGGGTGTGGGATCTCATATTCATGCTCCTGCTGTATTGTAGAGATCCCATTAAACACCTTCTTCATCTAACTTTAGGTTAAGGATTTGTCTTCTGTTCATTAAATCCAAAGAACCACATTATATCCAGCACACAATAGTTAAAATGAACTCCATCATTAAAATGTTGCTTATCTCTGTATGTTATATTGTGTAATAATTTCAGTAGCAGATATTATATATCAGCCTTTGACAGTTTCCTTTGTAATACAGTGATTAATGTTTCTTTCTTCACCTGTCAGTCCTTTTAATGTTAATGCTGGCTGGTGTACATGATGATGGCTGACAGGCTTTATTCTGCTATATGAAAAATTCTTCACTTAATTCACAGACTGGAGTAAGGGAACAGAAGTAATAAGAAAGATGAATAACTACAAGCAGAGAGATCATTTTATTTGTGAAAAGAGGACGCAACAAGGTGGAGTTGAGTAAAAGAGGGAGAGCACTGGATAGAGGATGGAGAGTAGGGTAGAGAGAGAAGATAAAACAGAGATGTGGAGCAGAGGGGAGGAGTTAAAGAGGAAATAAAGGTGAATAAGAAACAGAGGACCGTGATAGAGCAAAAAGAGGCAAAGAAAGAAAACAAGAAAACAAAAGAGGAAAGAAGAGAAAAGAGCCAGCAGTAAGTAAACAGACTTTCAGAGTTTATTGAACCCACATCTGAGTTTTTGTGGACTAGTGTTGTGTCTGCTGTTGTGTAATTGCTGTTGTCAGGTGATGAATGCAGCTCGAATTCATGACAAACACAAGCTGAAGTCATTCTGGGAGCAGAGGATCATTCAGCACAGCGAGCAGACAAATGAGGAGGAGAACCGCATGAGGAACAGCGCTTTGGCACGGTTAGCAAATACAAAAACATCACAAGTTCTGGAAAGTTTCTGTTCCAAGTGTGTAATTTCATAGTGCAAATGCTGATTAACATTCCAGATGATTTCAGGCTGGAAAATATTTGCTTTTTAAAGCCTGCCTTGATACTGCATGCAAATCAGGGATACTGCACTCCGAGTGCAGTATCCCTGATTTGCATGCATCCCAGGAAAACCAAGATGGATGAAATCAGTTTGGTTTCTGCCCAATGGAAACAATGTCTGCTGTAAAAGCACTTTTTTAACCAAGCATTCTTTGCTCCTGAAACATTGTTCCTCCAACCCAAACACCCATCTTTTTTGAATGTCTAACACTGACAATACTGCATATGTGTATGTTTCAGTGTTATTAATATAGCAACCCACAGCAATACTCTGCAATGAGGCACTGTATATAAAATTAAGTAACCTCTTTGGTACCATCACCTGGCTTTTGGCCTCATCAGGTGGTGACCTCCAGTGTGCATTAAGGTAGTTTGGAGCCAAGTGTTAAGCAGCTGGGTTCATGGTTTTCAGCTGGAAAAGCAAGGAGTGCTTGCTCTGGCTCAGGGACAAGTTGGTGCCCCAAGTGGAGGAGTTTAATTATCTTGGGGTCTTGTTCATGAGTGAGGGGAGACTGGTACTCGTACTGGTCTGTTGTGGTAGTGAGAGAGCTGAGTGTGAAACTAAAGCTGTCAATTTGCTGGTTGATCTACCTTCCTGACCTCACTTATGACCATGAGTTCCAGGTAGTGACTGAAAGAATGAGATTATAGATACAAGTGATGTAAATGAGCTTCCTCAGAAGTGTGGCTGGACTCTCCAATGAAGGGGAATGAGGATGAGGGGCTTGGTCATTCACTCAAAGTAAAGGCACTTCTCATCCACATTGAAAGGAGCTAGTTGTGGTGGTTTGGGCATCTAAACAAGATGCCTCCTGGATGCCTTCTTGGTGGGATGTTTTGAACATGTCCCACCAGGATGGAGACTCTGTGGAAGACAAGCTGGAGACATTACATTTCTTGGCTAGCTTGGGAACACCTTGTCGTTTCCCCCCACATGAGCTGGAGGTGATGGAGATGGAGGTCTGATCGTCTCTGCTTATACTGTCGCCCCAACGACATTAACTTGGATAATTGGCAGAAAATACATGGGTGAATGGATGTTATCCTTGTTCATCTGCACTAGAAATAACAATTTAATTAATAAACTAATTATTAATATCAGAGTGCAAAATGGGTTCACTGTTTGGTTAGCAGCAACACATCAGCTTCCCTCCACCTGCACAAATATCCATAACAGACAGCATAAACTGAAAGAAACCAGGGACAGATCTTGTAAACCTAAAAGGAAAGAAAGGTGCTGGGGCTAGCACTGCTAACTTCAGGGCCCATTTAACTTGACATGTTGGTTGTGTTGCACACAAAAAGTGATGTTGCCACAGCTCTGTGCCATCTCTACTAGTACTGAGGGTGCAAGTACTTAATGAAGTATTCTCCTTAACAATAGGTGTTGATGGAAATTATATAAAAGAAGAACTGTACGGCCAAACTGCATGTTAGAGACTTGAAACTGTATTTGTTTAGCTTATGACTAAAAGGCAGTCTAACCCAAACCCTACACCTCTGTGTTTTATGATGAAACTCGCTTATTTGTAAAAACCCTGGACTACCACCAGCTGACACACTGTTCATTATGTCAGTTAAATTCCAACAGATGCAAACACTTCACCAGTTGAAATGTGACATATTGTGTTGCCAGTCAAAGCTTGTTAGCATAGCTTCCACATTCCAACTGGACATAAGCTTGACAGCATGATGGGTACTTCCATATGTTGAGATGTTACGTAATCAAAACTATACGAGTTTGGTGAAGAGCTTTGAGCCAGTGTTTGCTGATGAGCAGCAGGGTGCATGAGAGGCATGGAGAAAAGAAAGGGGATCAAAAATAAACTCAATAACTGCCCTTTGTCCCGTCTCACTGCGTCATAACTTGATTTGTTCAGAAAATGGCTCGGTTATGTTTCCAGCACTTCTGTCTGTCATCACGGAGTGCCCTGAGAATGTTGATTAGAGCCAGTTCGACTATATATTTGAATCCTGCAGATCAGCGTGAATATTTGAGGACAGACAAGCAGAACGCAGCAGATTAACCAACGCAAGATGCCGCGTGCTGACAGACGAGCACAGACACAACAATATTAATCCTACAGCTAACATAGCCTAGTTCTCGTTTGCTCGCACACAAAAAGACACACACACACACACACACTTCCTCTCTTTCTGTAACACTATTATCTGTGACAGCAATGAGCAAAGATCAAGTTTCACTGGATGTCTGCACGATTACTTTAAGCTTAGGAGTTATGGTGTCAGAGCAAATACTGGACTCTGATGCTCATCTTTGCTTCCAAACATAGAACACATCCTAAAAAAGCCACAAATGACTTTTTTCTTCTCCCACATAATTTAAATCTGTGCTTTACACTAACAAAAGGACTTCAGTGCTGCTGCTGCTGGGGAGCAGCTCTTTCTGTGATTTTTGAGTTTAAAAAATGTGCAATAAATTTTTGATTAAAATGTGAAAATCTCTCAGGTTATGAAACATTTATATAGTGTAAAGTAGTTCCTAACTGCACAGTGATATATAGCTTTATGTAAACTAAAGATCTAAAGAAGAACCCTGCTGCAGAGGTACAGGACTGATAATCTTTCCTGTGTAGGATTTCAATACCTCCTTTATATCAGGCAAAGGTAAAGTTTTATCAGCAGGTAGTCAGTCAGTGAATCTGTCATGGTACTGGGTCTGTGATTTTAGGTTTAAGTTATACTCTATGAATTATGGTTTTCTGTTTGTATTGTATTTATAGTTCCTGGTTTCTAGGTTTCTGTTCTGTTTCTGTTCTCCGTGAGTTGTATGCTTAGTCTTAGTTTTCTGTCTTTCTGTCTTCCCTGTGCTCCACGTCTAGTTACTTTTGTCTCTGTATTTCATGTTCCCTCTGTTCCAGAGTCTGTCATATTTCTGCGTCTCTGTGTCAAGTCTGTGTCTTTGCAAATGTCTCGTGCTTCCTGCTTTACTTTGATAGTCCTTGTCCTCTGTCAGTGTATCTGCTTTGCTTCCTTTGTCTCGTTATGTCAGATTAGCCCCAGCTGTGCTTCCCCCCCTGTTTTCCATTCCCTCGTTACTCCCTGGTGTATTTAAGCCCTGAGTTGTCCTCTGTCTGTTGTTGCGTTGTACCCTCACTGTGCTTTAGGTCTCCCTTTGTGGGCCTGGCTAAGTTCTAGTTCTCAGTTCCTGGTTAGTTTTCATGTTTGGGGTTTTGTTTTTGTTTTTGTTTTTTTAAGTTTATTTTTATGGAAGGTTTTCCCAGCAATAAAGCTGCCACTTTAAGTTTTCATTCCATGTACAAGTCCTGCGTTTGGGTCCTTCATCCTCCCTGCCACAGCACACACCTTGACAGAATCACTTTGTCTAGACTAAAATATCATCGTTGGTTATATGGATTGCTGTGAAACTTACAGATAGGGATGCTTCTGCTCTAATGATCTTCTGATCATTAATCTAGAACCAAAAAAAAGTTGAAAACTTTTGAAATGTATTGATAACTATTGGATAGACCCATTACCAGCTTGGTTATTCCCATAATGTGTACCACAGCAGCTTCATACTTGATTTTCTTTGCTCATATAGCAGCCTCCTGGCCTGGAAAAACTGAAAGCAGCTCTTTGAATTGCTACTTAAAAGTTGCTCTGGAACTGAATCAGTATCCATGGTTGGATGTAGCTACTAGAGCTATGGAATTCTGGCTGAGTGACATATTGGCTAATATTTGCTATTTGCCAATATATCAGCATTGGGATTTATAGCAGCCAATAAATGAAATTTAAAAAGTAAAGCACAGACATCCTTCAACCATGCTATACAATTCAAGTCAATTCAGTTCAACTGAATTCTATTTATGTAGTGTTAAATCACAACAACAGTTGCCTCAAAGCACTTTATATTGTAATTTATATTGTAAAGTAAAGATCCAACAGTGATACAGGGAAAACTACAACAATCAAACAGTTCCCTATGTGGAAGTGCTTTGGTGACAGTGACAAGGAAAAACTACCTTTTAACAGGAAGTAACCCCTGGCCGAACCAGGCTCAGGGAGGTACAGCCATCTGCCGTGACCGGTTGGAGGTGAGGGGAGGAAGACAGAACAAAGACACACTGTGGAAGAGAGCCAGAGATTAATAATAGCTAATAATTAAATAGAGTGTCTGTTGATGTGACATAGTTCCTTCACTAGAGGGCGCTCTGCAACCAGATGATCTGAGTGGAGATGAGCATAGTATAAACAAGTAATCCATTTTTTTTGTGACAATAAAACATTATTCTTAAATTGCATTGTCATATGATGTTGTAACTACACATAAAATGTTATGGAAATGTTTATGCTTTGTGTGTCAGAAAGAAAAGAATTATCGTGCTACATATTCAATATTTAAAATCACCAAATATCAGTATCAGTCTTAAAAATCCTATATTGTTGTGCTCTGTGTTACCCACTGTTTGAAGGCCTGTTGGTGCAACTTTATTAATTTGGCCATGCCCATTTTAGTTTTGGAACATATTTGGACAAGAGGGTGAAGCACATCCATAAAGTGAAGGATTGTATGAATGTTTGTATGTCTCTTCCTGTTAACCCTGTGGTCAACTGGTTACCTGTCAAAGGTAAACTTCGCCTCTTGCCCTGTGACAGGCGAGAGTGACAGGCCACCAAAAATCAGAAAGGTGAAAGACTCACTTTTGGAGACATTGTATCTGTACAATCTGGTACAACAAATGGATGTTTTATTAAAAATAAATAAATAAATAAAAAAACAAACAAACAAAAAGACACAAACCTGTCATAGCAGTTCTGAGCAGTGGCCATGTCCATCTTTTAAAAATACATACTATTTTAACTCAAAAATAAGTCTAAGCTTATAAGATACACTTTCACTGCTGCACATTGTGTAGCTCGCACACCTGCCACTGCTGACTCAATTGATTCACCCGAGGTACTTGTTGCTGCTTTCTCCCTGCTGAGTTGAGCTCAGTGCTTCATTGTATGGAGTGACATGGTAAGAGCCTCAATGTCACGCATTAATGCGGAGCATACAAGATTAGTTTTAACTACATAATGTCACCGTTCACCTGAACTGTGACATTGCTAAATCTTGTCTCATAGTATTATAAACCACCGTGAAGGGTTTCTGATGACACACTCATGTCTCTTTTTTAAATAGGTATTTTCATCATAATCACTGGCTAATTCTTTACCTCCTCCTTGTTTTTCTCTCTCCTGCCATTGCTGTGAATGCTGCCTCCAGACTGAGAGAGCAGTGGGTCATCAGGTTGGAGCAGAGGAATCAACACCTGCAGAGTTTCTTCGAGGAGAGAATGAGACGAGCGCAGAAATCCCAGCAAATCCTCGGAAAGCCCGATTCACCCTGAAACCAGCAGATAAGCCAGGAGGTCCACCATCAGGCTGCAGACCAACAGCTGCTGTCCAGTTATTGTTTATGGTGCTAAAGGTTAGACCTTTACACATGTAATTTATTTTCATAAAACAGAGGAACTAAACAAAACAAACAAACAAAAAATACAATATTCAGTATAAATTAAATCCACTAAAACGTCATGAACACTGTTATACTTTATTGCTGCCTGGTGCCACTGCTTAGTCAGTGTCATGTAAATGTGTTGTTGCTACCATGTGTTCTTAAGTAAATGTGATGTCCATATTTGCAATGATGACATTAAAACATTAAAAATGCTGCATGCGTTGGCTGTTATTGATGCCCTGCATTGTTAAGAATGAGCAGTACTGGGGATTGAAGAATGGCAGTGGGTATTAAGAGTAATGCAGTACAGCTTCATCACGGAGGAAACTGGCATTTAACCACAGAACTGAAGCAATGCACAGGCACATGGACATTAACCTGGGAGAGGGGCAGGTTATTAGTGCCAGCAGTGCTAATGCTGGCCACAAATGTCAGCTATGGAAGAATGTTAATCCTAAATGCACAGGTAATATTTCAGGTAATCCAGTATTTAATCTCCATTAGCCTGTGACCAGTGTTTACTGTGTTCTGTCTTTTAGGTTAGTGATGAGTCAGTTATTTTGTTTTATTTAAGTAACTAGAGATATATACATGTTTCACACTGCTTTATACTCTGAATTTCTAGTCTGAATTATTTCTAGTGCAGAAGTGAAAAATGTTAGTCTTTTTTTTCTGAGCAATAGCAACTATCCTGTCTAAGAGTGATGCTGGAAAACAGATTCATGCATCTGTTACTTCAGGGCTGGACTATTGTAGTTAATTATTATCAGGCTGTTCTAAAAGCTCCCTTTGAAGCCTTCAATTAATCCAAGGCACTGCAGCGAGAGTACAGACAGGGACTAGAAATAGAGACACTATTTCTCCCATAATAGATTTTGCTTGATTAGCTCATTGCTAATCCAGAACTGTACTAGTATGGGTACAAAGCCTTGAATAATCAGGCCCCTTAATATCTTAAAGACCTCATAGTAAGATGTTATCCACATGGAGCACTTCACTCTCAGACTGCTAGCTTACTTTTGGTTCCTAGAGTTTCTGAAAGCTGAATGGGAAGCAGAGCCTTCAGCTATCAGCGTTCAGGACACAGATGCTCTGTACTTTAAGATTAGGCTTTAAATTTCCCTTTTGAATCCACTTACAGTATCAGAAGACGCTGAATCATCCATTTGCTATGCTGCTGATTCCCATGATGCAGTGAGCACTTAACCTCCACTCCCCTCTTTTCACTCCCATATGTTTATATGCTGACTGCATTTCATTAACCTTTTCCCCATCTCTCCCTTAGTTTGTGGGGTTTTTTGCCCTCTATGCTCCTGTTTTCTCTTTTCTTTCGCCTCACCCCGTTGAAGGGTGGCAGTAGATGGTTGCCCCTCCCAAAACCTGGTTCTGTTGGAGGCTCTGTATGGCATCAGTAAACAGGGTTATCATTAATATGGACATCTTAGGCACACAGCTCTGTTTGTGAGCTCAGAAGCCCCACCCACACACTCTTTAACCCTTCTGTTTGTGACAGGAAGCCAATCCGAAGCTGATAACATTCATAATGACAATAAGCATGCACAGCAGTTGTAGGTCACTGGTTGGTCAGTGGGATGGCTATGGTGGTGGCTATTTGATTCCATCTTCTTGAACTTGTTGCTTCTTTTTAAGTGTCAGTGTTTCCAGTAAGTTTAAATCCAGTAGTTATTTCTTTTATTTGTTTTTTCCCAGGATGTGTGCAGTGAAGCAACAGTATGTGCTGCAGGGCTGTGGATAAAACTGTCCACACACCAAAAAGGCAAAAAAAAAAAGAAAGAAAAAAAGCAAAACCCCAAGCTACCTAACATCTGTCTAGGATTCAAATTGAAAAGATCATAGAATGCAATCTTGAAGCTCTGTTTAAACAAATTGTGCTTTTCCATGTTTTCTGTCATAAAAAACCCCCTCAGACTTCAAACTGCTTTATACACCTGCTTTCAGACATTTTATCAACTCCTTGCTCTCTCTGATATCAGTAAGAATGGATATCCCCAATATGTGCATCTGAGGCACATGGCTCTTGCCTTGAGTATAGAAGGGAGTGGCTGATGACCCCCCCCCCCCCAAAAAAAAAAAAAAAAAAAAAAAAATTAAAAAAAAAAAAAAAAAAAATTTTTTTTTTTTTTTTTAAGAGGTGGCTGGCTTCACCGTGGCTCACAAATGATGGGTCACTTGACCAGATGTTTCAAAACAGGAAACTGAACTAGGATGAAGCTTCAGGAGAGCATTTCCAGTAGTAAGTAATTGAAAACTAAGTGTAAATAATAAGACTTTATACAACATTGTACAGCTTAAAAACATCTTTAAGATATTAAAAGGTAAGGATCACAGTTTTTATTCCTGTGCTAAAACGATACAGGCTGCAGTGCAGTAGCTGACCATATTTAAAATAAAGCAGGCTGGTGTCATGATTTGCTGCATAGAAACTGGTTGTAGTTTTGCAGACCTAAACGCAGTAAGCAAGAGATGGAGGTTACCAAAGTGAGCCTTTTTAATGAATGTGTGATAGACAGTTCAAAACAAAAACCAAGACCCAGGAGTCACAAGGAATAATTACTAAACTGGAAAATGCTATGGAAAACACAACAATGTGGGACAAAGGACAAAGAGAAACTGAGACAATAAATGCAAGAGACAATGATTGAGGCAAGTGGGGGGCAGGTGGGGAACCACTGCTAGAACTACAAGACAAAGCACAGATGACAAAAGACTACTAAAGTAAAAATGGAAAGTAACTAAACAGATGACAGACTCAAACAGAGAGACTTGACAAAGTGGGTCATAAGGGAGGATTCTATACTTTCTGCGACCCTGTGACATAAATTTTGTCATCAGACAGTTAGTGTGAGGGTCTGCATGCTTGCCTCTTTTTGTGACCTCGATACTCGTCCAATGCATTAACTATGCATGCACCCAGTCATGAACAACTCATCAGGTCTCCAGTAAACGAGTATAATCCAGGCTTAAAACCTGCTTAACAGTAATAACTACTCAGTTGTTGGGGTATGAGGTCCCTGTGTCCGCAACAGAGTATAATCTAGGCTTAAAAAGACAGCCATAAACTATGTAAAACAACCAATAGGGAGGGTACACATGGAAATAACCAGAAACTGACACAAAGAACTAAACGGACTAAACAGTAAATAGGCTGCACTTTGCTACTCTACTTGAGCACTCAAAGCGCTATAATATGCTTTATCCATCCATCCAGTTTCCTCTTTTTTCAACACTTTTTGCTACATATTCTACTTTTTTCTTTTTTTTGTCCTTTCACACACATCCATACTCAGATGGACACATGATAGAACAACTTGGGGTTCAGCATCTTGGCCAAGGATAGTTTGGCATGAGGTCTGAAAGAACTAGGGATCGAACCACAACCCATAAACTATCTACAATGCTTCACAATGTGGCAAACAAAAACAAACAATACTGATCAAATGGGAGCCAATAGAATATTAAATAATCACAAGAATTCAAAGACCATAACAGAAAACTCCAGGTCCAAAGCCCTGGGGCAATCATGACATTTTCATAATTTCATAATTTCTTCTGTTTCCCTGCATATTAATGAATTCATAAGAAAGGTTAGGGACAACAGGCTGTACATAAAAGAGATGAGGCTTAGCTGACACTAATTGGCTACAGCTGCCTGTTTCTGGATGCCCCTAAAACCAGTATCCAGATGGGTAATAAAGGAATTGTACCCATGATACAGTGTAAAAAGGTAAACTCCTTTGAGTCCAAACTGTTTTTTGTAAAAAATATTTCTCCTTTAAAAATGGACCTTTATAACATGAGTCTTCAGGGACTGACAGGCAGCCTCAAGTAGTGATTAGATTTATTCTCACAAATTTATGACTTTAATTTTAATTTAATGTTTTTATCTGAATATCATCTCGTCCACTGACTCTGTTACAAAAAACATCATATCCTTGCCTTTGAGACACTGACATTTGTTGTTCAATTGTTTTTCATTTATTCAACCGTATCTACAGCTGAATTACTTGAAATCAGTGATTTAATTTGCTTACCTAAATTGCCGCAGCAGTTTATCATGTCTACTGCTTGTGACAGCTGAAAGGGTTTTAATGTGACATCAGGAGATAAAAGGTCTTATTTATTGTGTTTAAGCTTCTTAGCAGTGGAAGCTGTTTGTCTGAGGGAATGACCCACATGAGTTTATTGATGTCAGCAGCTGTTTTCTTTTAATTCTTCAAATCACATACTGATTAAAAGTTTGTTGAACCAAAGAGAAAATAAAATTCTGTGCCTAATGTGGTGGGGTGTGGTCTCCGGTGCCACTGCAGAGGAGGGGTGGTGCCAGAGAGGCTGGCAGGGCAGCTGGGGCTGATCAGCTAATCAGGCTGTCCCTTTATCAGGAGGTCCCACCAAGAGCTAGACAACTGAAAAGCTGCATGAACAGTCTGATTAAAGTGAGCACCGTAAATACAAACATCACTAGCATTGCAACAGTGTGTCTGTGTCAGGACCTTGTGACACACCTACGAACTCTGTCAAATCTGATTTTAGATCTTTAATTGATTCATCTGATTTGGAACAGAGCAATGTCAAATGAAAGTTAATGTCAGTAAAGGTGATTAATGGACTTCAATCACACGAAATAGCAAGAGGATTAAATCTCTAAACTGTGATTGGCTGATCCAAAACGCACATTTACAGTTGTATTTCATGACTTACACATTACACTGAATTTTTTTCTGAAGACTTATCTTAAAGTCTAAATTCATTATAACCTTTAGGGATTTACAAAATGAGAACTTACTTCAGTATGTTTCATACTTCCACCACATTTCTTCCCCCTCTGATGAGACCTTCAGGCAAACTAGAAAATCGAGTTTTCCTGTGTATGGTAAATGAAGTATGTTAACCTAAACCGTGATGTTTATCAAGTAATTTAGTGTCCTAAATTTATAAAGAAGTTAGTATGAAACTTAAGTGTAAAAATAAAACCAAAGACAGTGTAAAAATATTTATCCCACATGAGATTTGCAGTCTCTGCAGTCTCTGCAGTCTCCCAGGTGAACATCCTGTGTGGTCCTGTAAAGTGTCTTTTGGATTTTTGGTTGATATCTTGTCGTTTATGGAGCTAAATCAGAGTCAAAAGTTTTATTCATTTGAAAAAGTGATTTAAAATTGAAAAGAAAAGTTCTGCTATTTAAAAATAAAATGAATAAATTGTTTTCATTAAAAATCTTTTTTTTTAAAGTTAAAATTTTTGTTGGTTTCAAATCTAATTTTTTCAGTTTCAGGTCATATTTTTTCATTACCAGACTTTTGACCCTAATTTTGCGTTGTGGGCGTATATCATGGGGGAATGGCAGGGCGGAGACTAATGATTGACAGCTCTTGTGTCATGTTTGTTACACCCTAAAAATGAGCAATTTGGTTAAAGATGGCCACCGCTCCTTCATGGGATACCACCAGCACCAGCCAACAGGCATCCTTTTATCATTATCCTGTGATGGGATATGATGGGTGAATGCTTGTAACATATTTATCTACATAAATTCTAAGTTTTCTAACTTCAATATAATATACAGAAATGAATGGGCGATTCTTAGATTTCTCTATGGAGTTCATAGCTCTTTGCGGGTTATCAACCTATCAGCCAATCAGATAACTATATTCTTTGTTTCTGGGGTAAAAAATTTTTCCCACCTTAATGAATATCAATATGTTGGATGGATAATGGATAATTACAAATGGTTTCTTACCTGTTGACTGGTGCCGGTGGTATCCCATGAAGGAGGGGTGGTCATCTTCAACCAAAATGCTGACACGAACATCGCACAGGAACTGTCAATCATTAGTCTCCATCCGCCTCTTCCCCTTGATACACGCCCACAATGCAAAATCAGGGTCAAAAGCCTGAAACTGAAAAAAAAAAATCCATTTGAAGCCCAAAAAAATAAATAAATAATTTTACGTGAAAAGAAATAATTTATTCAAAATAAAATAATGCATTTGTTTTTTGTTTTAAAAAACATTTTTTATTTTTTAAATATCAAAACCTAGAATTTTCAGTTTCAAATCACTTTTTTCCCCAACTGTAAAAGAGCAAAATACATGTCCATAAACAAAAATACATAAATTATCAGTATATCAGTATTGACTATTGATAGTCAGTAGTATTGAACTCTGTTTATCTCAAAATATGGACAGTCATTCTCAGGAACATGCTTTGTTAGAGACTGATAAGACTAACCTTGGATAAGAAGCTGTGTTAAGTTAGCTAAGAAACAGAACTGGATTGTCTTTTACTGTCCCCCCATCCTCCCATCACACCTTCAGTCAACAGCTTTGCCTGTCTCTTGTCATTAATTCAGTTCTGTTTTTTTGAAAAAGTTCCAGATGTTAATTATACTACAAGGAAAATTATCATTAAGGAAAATTAAAACATTTTTTATATTGTCATTTTTATTGTCAGTTGTGTACGCCAAGTGGTCAAATAAATGTATAAATTGCTTTTTCCCAAAACTCTGCTGACATTTCTGTGTTCAGGTTCTGTACCCAGGCTTCCTGTATAAAAACTGAAAACACCGGAGTATAAAAATAATAAACAAACTTTGATTGTTGGATATTGAACTTTTTATTTTTACTTTACTTCACATAATTGTTACAGCTATGAAATTGTACTTTTAACTTTTAACCTGATTCTAGCCTTTCTCCCAGGTGGTTTCTCTTGGGATCACAACTTTCACACTGTGTGCTCTGTGCATTGATCGTTTTCGGGCAGCCACCAACGTGCAGATCTACTATGAGATGATTGAGAACTGGGCATCTACCACTGCAAAGCTAGCGGTCATCTGGGTGGGCGCTTTGCTGCTGGCGTTGCCTGAGCTGCTGATCAGACAGCTGGTCACTGAGGACGACGAGCCACCTGATGTGACACCATGTGAACGTTGTGTTGTCCGCATCTCAACAGACCTCCCGGACACACTCTATGTCTTGGGGCTCACCTACAACAGCGCACGCCTCTGGTGGTACTTCGGCTGCTTTTTCTGCCTGCCTACGCTGTTCACCATCTGCAGCTCATTAGCGACTGCCCGTAAGATCCGCAGTGCCGAGTGGGCCTGTGTCCGTGGGGGCAAGAAGCAGCTCCAGCTGGAAAGCCAGATGAACTGTGCCGTGGTAGCTTTGGCCATCCTCTATGGGTTCTGCATCATTCCAGAGAACATCTGCAACATCATTAGTGTGTATATGGCGGCCACCATTCCCAGGAGAGCTCTGGACATTCTGCACCTGGTCAGCCAGCTGATGCTCTTCTGCAAATCAGCAGTGACGCCTGTTTTGCTGTTTTGTCTATGCCAGCCATTCGCCAGAGCCTTCTTGGACTGCTGCTGCTGCTGCTGCGATGAGTGTGGCTCACCCCACTCCCCCACCACTGCCACTAGCAACATTGACAATGAGTGCACCACTGAGCTTGAGCTGTCGCCATTTAATACCACCCGCAGGGAAGCATCCACTTCTGCCGCCTACTCTGCTGTGGGGACAAACTACTGAGGTCAATAATCAACATTGCCACTGTACCTGTCCACAGCTATGATTTTGCACACAAGGGTTCACCATGCTTTCCAGCACTGGACGCTTGAGAGGCGAGGTACGATGCGATGTTATGATAGATTACTGACAAGCGCTGTCTCCTACAGTGTCCAAGAGTGGAGCTACACCTGAGTGGATAAATACCTTGTCTCCCCAGTTTTAAACCCCAACAAACATTCTATTAAAAAGTTTAGCAAAAACTGGTTTCTAAAATCTCTGAGATAATACAGTGGACATTTAACTGTTCATTTTATATATTAAGTAGTTAGTTATAGTTTTGTTCCGTTATGAGAGGTGTTGCACCAAACGCCCCTGATTTGCCTAAAACAACCCAATGTGTGGCAGGGCTAGATACACAAATATCTGCAATGAAAGGAATGTTTGGATCCTGTGGATGCAGACCCTGAGACTGAGCTTCATCTGATGGGATCAGGAATATGATCAGTAGACAGTTTTTGTTTGTTTGTTTGTTTGTTTGTTTGCTTGCCTGCTTGCTTGCTTGTTTGTTTGTTTTTAAAACACCCCAAACTCTTGAACACACTTGTGTTTACTGACTCACCGAACGAACCTGCTGTCTGTCTATTAACTGTTGAAAGATTTTCTATATTTGAGTGAACAGTATTAGCTATTGGCAAAAACTTCAGTATTTTTAATGAACTCACTGGTATTTGTTTAAAAGTACTTTTGTAATTCTCCTCTGCACAGTTTAACCTGTGGCTGTGCAGAAGTGTTTTCACGTAAATATGCAGTTGTTTTAGCTCCACCAGCATTTTCTCCTGTGTTACATTAGTACTGAATGCAGTACCTAGATGTTTTGAACATAGTCAGTCACAGTTGTTTTTCTCTTTCTGTTGAAAATTATAGTTCATTATGGAAAAGTGTTTAATTTTTTTTCTTTTTGAGTCTTTCTCTGTGTAAATTTCTTTGTCTGTTGGCCCTTTGACACACTGGTGACCTGTCCACAGTATACCCCACTTCTTGTCCTCTACCAGCTGGGATAAGCTGCAGCCCCTTCATGACCCCCAATTGACTGCTAACCTTTCAAAGAAAGATTTTAAGATCGTATTTATATTATTGTAGGTTTTTACCTTACAATATATAGTGCTCTGAAGCGACTGCTGTTGTGATTTGATGCTATATAAATAAAACTCAATTGAATTTGAAGTAAATTTATATAGTAGTCAGTTCCCTTTCTCCAAACGAACTGTAACAAAATTATAATTTAGTATAAATAAAGATTTCATTAAAAACAATTTCCCTGAAATTCATGCAACATTCAATTTTTAGTTTTTATTGTGTTTTTTCACAAGATGAAATATCACGTTAATAAAACGAGAAAAAAAACATATTTTTGAACTCTGGTTTGAATATGATATTGTCTTTTTTGTGCAGAAAATTTCCGCATAGTCACTTCAATGTGGTCTCAAGCTGTGATCAAACAAGAAGCCCTTTTAAAAAAAACATAGGTAATGCTTCTAAAAGAGTACATATAAGAGTAAAGTGTTTCTATAAGCCCTCACTTATTACTGAACTGCTCCATTTAAATTTCTGCAGTCTTCAGAAATAACTTTACTGAATAAATTCAAAATGCTTTTATCTCCACATGCTAACAATCAAAAGCAACAGAAATACTCTAATGCTTTCAAACATAATTTTGTTTCTCTGAGTTGAGGTTGGCTGTAGCATACGACTTTGGATTTGATGTTTCTTTTGACGAGTAAAAAAATATATACCAAAATTCATGACTGAGAACTTGATCTCATCTTGCAGATTTCAAGAAACAAGTTCCTAGAATGGTACCTAGCTGCTATGGGCGTTAGTTATGTCAAGTTACTGGCACATTTAAATGTAGTGATGTTAGGTAGTAATGTAGCTTGGTCAATTGGGCCGAGCAACAAAAATTGAGAGGTGTCAAAATGCAACCAAAGTTTAGTCAGACTTAAAAGTGCACCTAACTGACTGAAGACATGACTGTATGAGCAGGTTGCTCTTTACAGGCATTTTAATGATATATCACTGAAGGAGCTCAGAGATTTGCAGATGACAGAGAGTGCAATGCTGCAAAAGATGGAAAAGATTAGACTTTCTGTTAAAGTTTAGCTGTTCATAACACTTTAACACTTAGAAGACAAGAAAACATTTCTAAATGAAGGCAAGAAGTAGAGTGAGACGTCAATGCCACACATCCAGAGCACACAGCTACTATTGTTGCTGCAGTTCAAATTGAACAAGTCCTCGTTTACTCAGAATTGCGATCAGTCCAATTAACAGTTAAACCTCCTTCAAGCATGAACAGAAAGCAGAATAAGAAGTCAAATAAGAAATATAATTTATTATGAAAGTTTTTTTTCCTCAAAAAACTACTCTGATAGTTTATTTGCTGCATCACATTCTGCACAACCCTCAGATGGTTTTTCTCTCACCATAATTTAGTCATCATCGTCACCATGCAACTAGCGTGGACAGAGCACACCATTGTCCATGCCTCGTGTTGTCATGACAACTTAGGGAGTTTGTCTCTCAGCTGGGCCGGCACAATGAATAGTGTTACAGTGCCACAAACTGCACATCTAGCCTCATTTATGCTGAGACAATAAGTTGTTACTGATGGTCTTTTTGGCCTGAATCAGTGCAGTCTGGTCAGTAAACAAAACACTGTAGGCAGTGCTGTTTCTTCTTCTAGTGAAGTTATTACTCTTAATTTAATTTCGTTAATACGTGTTTCTAATAAATATTTTAATTATATTAATGTGCACTCCAAAACTTTTTTTTTTTACTTTGCTTTTGTCCTTAAGGCAGTTCCCCTTCCCAGGCAGCATAAGTACTGTTGTAAAACTCCATAAAGGTTTGAAAGCATTGCTTTCAAAGCCACGTTCCTTGTTTGTGCCTATAAAAACAAATCTGAAATGAACACATCAGTAAAACTTCAAAAAAGAAAATATCATCCAACACTTACTCGGCTGATTGTAGCACTGAAGATAATGATGATTTCTTAATAAGGGCTGAAAGAAGTTTTCACATTTAGGCCGTATTTACACTGAACAGTAACATCTTACTCAAACGTCTGATATATTCATCAAAATGCTGCTTATTGTTAAAATAAATGACTTCTGCATTTTAGGAAAAATACCATATCCAAATAAAAATACCAAATACTATCAGTGTTGTACTGAAGTAGTGGGTTAAATGTATTAACATGGAGGCAGTGTTCTCCTGTTTAGAACAGGTGGTACTCATTTTATTTAGGCTGTTTTGGGCTATAAATTCAGTGAAAGTTTTTATGTTTACGCAAGTACATTGATATAATTTCCAAATCTACACAGAGCTAACACTGCCATATAAATATTTTAGTGTAAGTGCTGTTTCAAGTTTAAATACTGTATAATGCAGGTTACCTGTAAGTTACAGTAGGCATCACTACAATCATTAATACTCGTGAGTAATGCTGGACTCACAAAGAAGTCCTACCATTAATTAATGTTTCAGTCTTAAATATGAACAACCTATCTCTATTAATCAGCTATGTACCACAGGCCTTCAGGCTGGCAGTTATTAAACTGTTACTTTAAAAGCCATGACTTGACCCAGCTGTCTTAAGTAATTATAGGCCAATCTCCAACCTTGCTTTTATCTCAGAAATTCTTGAAAGAGTAATCAGAAAACAATTAACTGATCACCTGCAGAGGAATGGCTTATTTGAAGAGTTTCAGTCAGGTTTCAGAGCTCATCACAGTACAGAAACAGCTTTAATCAAGGTTACAAATGATCTTCTTATGGCCTCTGACAGTGGACTCATCTCTGTGCTTGTCCTGCTAGACTTCAGTGCAGCGTTTGATACTGTTGACCATACTATCCCATTAGAGCAATCAGAGCATGCTGTAGGTATTACAGGTACTGCACTGCAGTGGTTTGTATCATATCTATCTAACAGACTCCAATTTGTGCATGTAAATGGAGAGTCCTCTTCACACACTAAGGTCAGTTATGGAGTTTCACAGGGTTCCATGCTAGGACCAATTCTGTTTACATTATACATGCTTTCCTTTGTTAGCATCATTAGAAGACATAGTTTACATTTTCACTGCTATGCAGATGACACACAACTTTATCTGTCCAAGAAGCTAGATAACACACATCAATTAATTAAACTACAGGAATGTCTTAAAGACATAAAGACCTGGATGGCCTAATTTTCTGCTTCTAAATTCAGATAAAACTGAGGTTATTGTACTCGGCCCTAAAGATCTTAGAAATATGGTATCTAACCAGGTGCTTATTCTTGATGGCATGACCTTGGCCCCTAGTAACACTGTGAGGAATCTTGGAGTCATTTGTGAATAGCATATATCCTTCAGTACACATATTAAACAAATATGTAAGACTGCTTTCTTCAATTTGTGCAATATCTCTAAACTTAGAAACATCCTGTCTCAGAGTGATGCTGAAAAAGTAGTTCATGCATTTATTACTTCTAGGCTGGACTACTGTAATTCATTATTATCAAGATGTCCTAAAAACTCCCTGAAAAGTGGATCCAAAATGCAAGAGTACTGACAGGGACTAGAAAGAGAGAGCATATTTCACTTATATTGGTTTCTCTTCATTGACTCGCTGTTAAATCCAGCATAGAATTTAAAATCCTGCTCCTCACATACAAGGTCTTGAATAATCAGGCACCATCTTAGGTTAATGACCTTATAGTACTACATCACCCCATTAGAGCACTTAGGTCTCAGACTGCAGGCTTACTTGTGGTTCCTAGAGTATTTAAAGTAGAACGGGAGGCAAAGCCTACAGATTTCAGGCCCCTCTTCTGTGGAACCAACTTCCAGTTTGGATTCGGGAGACAGACATTATCTCTACTTTTAAGATTAGGCTTAAAACTATAATAGAAGGAAATTAAATTTTAAACATCAATTTGCTAGGACCACTTTAACACAGAAGTGCATCTCAGTATGTGGTGTAAAACTGTGGAATGCATTACAGAATGAGTGTTCGAGTGTTCCACTTTGCTAAAGCATATATTTAGGGCTGGACCAGGTGACCCGAATTCCTCCCTGCGTTACACTGCAATAGGTGTAGGCTGCTGGGGGCTTCCCATGATTGTGTTTCTTTTTCACTTTCCTTTTTCGCTGACTGTGTGTTTATACACCTCTCTGCATCTAATTATCAGATATTATTAATCTCTGGCTCTCTTCCACAGCATGTCTTTGTGTCCCCCCAACCAGTTGTGGTAGATAGCGGCCCCTCCCTGAGCCTGGTTCAGCGGGGGAGTTTTTCCTTCCCACTGTCACCAAAGGGGGTCATATTATTGTTGGAGTTTTCTCTGTATTATTATAGGGTCTTTACCTTTCATTATATTATTTATTAAGTCAGGATTTATGAAACTTAAAGATTTAATTGAATTAAACACATTATTAGTTATGTACGAAGCAAAAAGTCAAGCACTACCACAAAGATTGCAGAAGCTGTTTGTTTTTAGTTCAGAAGGTCAGGATAATAGAAGGAAATTAAATTTTAAACATCAATTTGCTAGGACCACTTTAACGCAGAAGTGCATCTCAGTATGTGGTGTAAAACTGTGGAATGCATTACAGAATGAGTTGAAGATGAGTGTAAATATTTTTCAGTTCAGGAGGATGCATAAAAATAGAATATTACAATTGTATGAATTTAATGAATGATGGTTACCATGGAGACTGATGGATGAAAAAATACATTTTAATTAGTTTAAGTGTTGATTGGCAAGTAACTGACTGCACTGCAAAATCTCCAGTTTTAAATTGACACTAGAAAGTGTCTATATGGGTCCACTCTTTCGAGTGTTAAATGAACACTTTTGAGTGTTATATTTTTAGCAGTAACCTAGTCAGTGTTAAAGATGAACAATGACTAACACTGAGCAGTGCTGATTTGCTAACATTGAAATATTACTAGCATTTTTAGTTATTTTCCAGTATTAGAAAATCAACACTGCTCAGTGTTAGTCATTGTTCATCTTTAACACTGACTAGGTTACTGTTAAAAATTTAACACTCAAAAGTGTTCATTTAACACTCAAAAGAGTGGACCCATATAGACACTTTCGAGTGTCAATTTAACAC
>VVHJ01048222.1:0-13352 GCA_015107715.1 Tylochromis polylepis | reverse complement strand
TGTGTTCAACAGCCATGTTGTCACAGATCTCAAAATGGTGGTCACACACAAACAGTTTTATTACCAGCTTATCTACCTCTAAGTCTAAACATCCTCCTCTCAGTAGCTTCCCAGGCTAGACTCCCTGTCTCCTCAGCTATGCCAGCTGAAACTGGTCCTGATATCTACCATTCTGTGAATAAAACTGGGTAAAAGGTTACACTTCTCAACACCCTTGAAGGACACAGAGACTAATGCCTTTAATATGCAGGGCCTCTCTGTGCTCTATGATTGTATACCATTTTGATTTATATGAAATTAATGTAGAATAATCATACCCTTTAAATCAACCAGAATTACTGTAAAATTAATAATGTAATCAACACTGAATCATGACAGTTCAAACCTTCAAATCCTCACATAATTCAAGTAGATTTGAGCCAGAAATGGATGCTGTATACTACAATGACATGCTACACTAACCTTGTTTGCTGATTAGAGATATCTTGCTGATTTGCTCCATTTCTGAAATTCTCCTGCAAATGTAAGACCTCATAATAAGATCATTGTTGAAGTCCCATCAAAAATCTTTGTGACTCAAAAATTTGTGTGTGGCCAGGTTATGCGAAAGCAACAAGAAGCACTCAGAGAGCGGAAACCTCTGCCAAGACAGCTCACGCTCCAGGCAGGATTTAAGGGAATGGTATTTTATTTTGGATGCCGACGATAATGTGATATTTAGAATCCCCATATACCAGTATCATGTAATGTTGCTAATGCAAACAAAGCAAGTAGAATTTCAAGTATAGTTTTAAAGATAAAAGGCATTTTATGAAAGTATGACCTTATTTGACCTTAAAGAAGAGGTTAGTGGTCCAAAGTAATGAAATATTTTGAATCCCCATATATCATTACCTATGTGCCTATAATAGAAACAAAAGCAGTAGGAAACATAGTTTTAAATGGCTCTATACAGCATTATTATCACTTTAAAACTTCATATTAATCTTTTGACCTTGAAGAGAGGTCAAATATGACATGATATTTTAAATCTTTATACACTCACTTTCTATTTGTTGACAACTACACATGGAATTTGTAATCATAGTTTCCAAGTTATGAGGCTTTTTGTCGATTTTCAATCAATGAATCATTAAGTTAACCTTGAAGGCCTTGGTGGATGTAACCCAAACGAGCCATCATGTTTACAGACAGAATGATACCACCAAGAGCTACCAAAAGCATAACCTATTTGGCAGAGACAATAATTTTATTTCTTTGCCATACATTTTGTAAATTTGACCAATTCCCACCAGAGCTTATCTTTTCTACTATTTTAATTTTTTCTGTTGTTTGGGGAATGCTGAGTTGAGATGCTTCTCTGTCGGTCTGGGTGGCTGAATGACGGACACGTTGGTTGGATATTTGCAAAACTTCACAGCAGAATATTCACAGGCAGAGGTGCTGGGTTGAACTGTGTCAGAGCAGCCTTGAAAGTTAATAGTAGCGTATTCTTCCGACTCAAAAGGGTTTGCTAGATTTTTTGAGTCTGTCTTCCAGAGCTCCCCTTGTATCCTCTCATAGGTACAGTCCTTCAACAACAGAATGAAAAATACAATTTAAATGCTTCATATTCATCATCCTCTCCCAGTATGTGGAGAGGACATCCTTCAATACATTTGCTTTCTTTACTGCCATAATGTGAATAATATTTCTTGCTTTGTAAAACCTAATGACTATTGTATTATCATCTGTCCATTTATGGTAAAGAATTTTGCCGTCATACCACAACCAGGGGAGATGACGTTAATTTTCCAACCATATTTACTGACTAAGTATCAGTACACCACACTATAGTTATACATAAAACCTCAAAAAATGTTCACACCCACCTCTCTGTCATGCTGTCGCGCTGTGCCAGTTCCTGTGTTTTTTAAACATGAAGATCCTGACAGAAAAAAACAAACAAAACAGAAATAAGTAGGTAATACCAGTTACCTAATAACATTTCTAATTTGGTTTCATTTAATCCAGTTTAACTAGAAATTAGCAAAGACGGTCAACTGTATTACTTTTAAAATCTCTAGATTCTGTTAATGTCGTACATCAAGTCTGATGTAGCGTTTTCATCATCTGTCCAAGGTAGGGACATTCATTCACGGATGGGGATTTGTGGGTAAAAAAAAAAAAAAAGCATGAATTTAAGTGTTTCTCATGATGTACAAAAGATTAATGAGGGTTCTTACGTTTGTAGATAAGGATCGAAACTACTGGAAATAGCAGCACAGATAGACAGAGCAGAGTCAAAGTAAGGTTGAGTTTCCCCCAACTGGCTGCAAAATAAATCAAACAACAACAAAAAACATGATCCACTGTTTAAAACTGTAAACACACAAAAAATATGACTTTCTAGAACTGAAATTTAAAAAGACATTTACAAAAATGTCAAGTTAAATATTATTTTAAATGTGAACATCTTCAAACTTATTTCTCTTCTGCTGCAGAAGTCTTAAGATCCCACATGTGCTCTCACCAGGACTTGAAACAGTAGAAACAGTAGTTGAAGAAACAGTAGGTAGAGATGATGTTGCTGATACTGAAAGCAAAAAGTGTACAGCAAGTTCTAGTCAAATCACAAATCTCATTAAGTTGGCAAGTTAGAGCTCAATTTATTCTTCTCCATTATAAAGGGTAGCATTATTAATGAAATCAAATGTTAACCTTGTAATGCCATGTGTGTCATATTTGATAAATTTGCTTTTGTGAATTCTTGAGACCTCTGCATCATCAGTGGGATTTTTTTGATGAAACAGAATAAATTGCTCAATACATTTAAAAAAAACAAATAAATTGCACAAAAATACTGGATGTGGCAAAAACGATACAAATTGAAATTCCTGTGTGTGAGCTGATAATGTTTTTCTTTTTTAAAATTTTTTTTCAGAAGGTTTCAGTTAAAAAAAGAAAGAAAAAAAACCCCCAAAACTGAATTTTCTGTGAATTATTTCATGGTTCAGGCTTTACAGGGTTAAGTTTTTTGTTTTTTTAAAAATTTAATTTCAAACTCTGATTCTTTCATACAGAGACAAAAACCAAAAGAACCTAACTGTTACCAAATTAACATAGAAGAGGATGGATAGACAGAATTTCCTGCTGTCACATCACTGCAGGTTATGTAATATAGGAAATGAAAATAATGGTATAAATGGGACCAGCATCAGACGTTACTACTGATCTCTGTATGTTTTAGTCAGTTTAATAATGACAGAGTTGACATTTAAAAATCAGGTGCTTTCTAAAAGCGACTGGTTGCACTTTGTACTAAATGATGGATGCTGCATATCTGTATTAAGGACACAATGAACCAAGTGCAGGAGTGTGGTTTTTGAGTAAAAGTTCAGGTTTAGAGCTACTAAAAGTCTCAAGTAAATTGTGGACACAACAGTAATTGTATGCTTGAGGTGGAAGTTAAAGCTTGAAACAACTGAGCTCTTCCAGTAGCTATTTGAGCATCAAACCACTTCCTCTTATTAAACGGTTCCGGTGGTTCCAGACCACACAAACATGTGTTCTTCTTCACTTACAATTTTAAGGTGGTTATTGGTTCTGGCTAATAGTTTTTATTAGGCTTTTAAGTCAGCAGGGGGGAAAAAAGCAAATCACCAGCTAGAGATAATACATATGCATGATTACCATCCTGTGATATCCAGTGTATTCTGAACCAGGTCAGATATAACCTACACAATTTAAAAAAAAATAAAATAATTAAAATAAATTATGACTCACCAACAGTCAGGAATAATCTTCTGAAGAACATGTTACTACGTTGTTTGTGTGGGCTTTCTGCTCCACACCAGTATGTCCCGCTGTCGTTTGCAGTTACTTCTCTCACTGTTATGGTGATATTTGTCTGTGCTTTGTTGTCATTCATGGAAAACCTCTCGTTCTTGCTTGTAGTGTTGGTGTTAGCAAGAATTTGACATACAGATGGGTCGTTCCCCTTACAGATAAATTTTGACTGTGACTTCTCACTCTGGGTGTATTTACACCAGAATGTGAAGTTTTGTCCAACAGTTTCTGATCTTGTAAAATCACTAATATCTATAGAAAACAACAGAAAACAAAGATTTGCCAAGATGTTTAAATGTAAAACTTAAAACTCAGAAACTGAAGATGTGGAATACTCACTTTTAACTTCCAGTCTTATTTGTTTTAGTGCACTTCTATTAGATGATTTTACTCAGCACCAGTAGACACCCTTGTCCTGTGAGGACACATTACTGATGGACATGTTGAAGCCCTGGCTGTTGTTTGTGAATGTCCAGTTTTGATAAGATTGTGTTGATAAAACATCCTCACAGGTGGAATCATTATCTTTGCAGAAAAACATCTCCCAGGATTTGTATTCTTCTCTTGGATAATCACATCTGATGGTGACTTTAGCAGTAATGTACGCAGTTTGATTAAATGGTTTTAGGCAGTCTGATTTCTCTGCGAATAAATATACAGATAAAACAAATCAAACAGTGTAATATTTTTACAGTAAAGTGTGTATGTGTATCATTATTCCATTAAATTTGTCTTTTAAAATTGCCCCAGCTAGCAGATTAAAACCCAAGACCCTTTTGTGCTGAGGTAACAGTGCTAACCACTGCACCACCATGCTGCATAGAAAATACTGAATTGTTTTTACCTGGATTGAAGCCATAAAAATTCACAACAAAAACTAACAAAATGAATCCAAAATTAATTCAGTAGTTAAAAAAACAAACAAGCCCCCCCAAAAAAACCAAACAAACATCTCTTACCAAGTTTCAGTTTGTCACAATGTTTTTCGGTTTTGTTTTTCCCAATGTTCTCATTCATAGGTTTCCTGATGAGCACTGTGAGAATGTATTTTGTGTGATTTCCTACATAAGTCATTTGACAGTTTCCTTTTGTTTCAGTGTTGTTGAAGGGGACGTCAACCCAACCTCCTGTGCAGTTCTTTCCATCTGACATCAACTCACAACCTGAAGACAAATATTCACATTATGTCAGTCATTTAACAAAACAAATAAGCAAATGAATCGCTCAATTAGTCGCACAGTTCTTCATGCAACAGCCTTGAGATACTTTATTAGCAGAGCATGCTGTAAACATTGCTGTTTTTATTTTTACTATATAGGCTTGATGATGTAACCAGTTAGTATTTTTTTTTTTATTCTGTATCACTCCTGCAAAAGCGAACTTTTGCTTCAGAATATAATGCAACATTAATTAATGTTTATGATTATTATTATTATCGTTGTTTTTCACAGTTGCTAACAAAATATACAGTACATGTGAAAAAGTATTTGCCTCCTTCCAGATTTCTAAGGTTTTTGATGGTCCCATGGTTTGTTTGTTTGTTTTTGCATAATCATGTTTTAATTTCTCCTTCCTCCTGTCTTTCCAAGTCCACTCTTTCCACAGTATGAGATATAACTACAGTGCTTAAAAAACTTTATTAGACCACCACCCAATGTAAATTTTATAACACAGCTACCCTAAACTTACAGCGTTGGTAATTAACAAAGGCATGTTTTATGTTTCTGGTTAATCTGGTTATGTGCAAGCGCTGTAATCAAAGTCATAATTTTAATGCTAAAATATAATTATTCTTGTTATATGTGAGTTTACAAATGTTGTGTTTTACCAAAAAAAGCAGAAAAAATAGTAAATCACTTAGAAATAGTAAAAAAAACAACAACACATCTACAATTAGTTATTTGCCTGCATTCCTGCCCAGAAAAACCTATTTCAGTACTAAATGTCATGCTTGTGCCAGCTCAAATTTGGATATAAAAACGTGAATTCAATTTGTTAGCTAATAAATAACAGTACTGAACAAGTTTTTAACAGATTTCTAAAATGTTTGTTTTCTTTTTTTTAATGGCAGGTGCCCTGCATACGGGCAGAAATAAGTTCCACTGTCATAGGTGTGTAAAATCAAGCATGTAGGCATGCATACTACGAAGGTTTGTAAAAGAATGGGTCACTGAATTCAAATGAGGCACTGTTATAGGACGCTACTGTAAGAACAAGTTTATGAAATTTCATAGTTAATGAAATGTTTTCCTTCTTAGATATTCACTACAACTGTAAATGGTATGATCGCTCATAAGGTTTCAAAGCAGGGTCACTATTTGCTGGGACATAAAGTCCATGAACGTTTCCAACACTATACTGACTCAATAACTGAGGAGTTCCAGACCTCCTCTGGCATTAACATCTGCACAAAAACTGTGCACTGGGAGCTTCATGGCATAGGTTTCCATAGCCGAGCAGCTCCTGTGAATGTAATGTGAGGGTGGCCTAATATTTTTATCCATATAGCTTAGGTCTCATATGCCGTCATACCTTACCTGTTATCATTGGCATTAATAATCACTGTGTCACTGTAAAAAAAATGAGTTTTTAGAGAGTGAGGGCCTTTTTAGACCTGTTTCACGGTCATTGGTGTCATGGTGGAAAATGTGACATGGCATTTGATTTAATCCTACCATTAACGCATTAGTGACTTTAAAGTAATGTGAATAACCCTGATCATCTGTCATATTGCAATGTTCTTAAAAAACAGAAAGAAAGAAAAGTAATGGGTAACATTGTAGTAACATTCAACATTATAAGAGTGAAAAATGGCTCTTGGCTTTTGAAATCTGGGAGAATTCAGTAACAGCAAAGATGGGGCAGAGGTACAACTTCAAGGAGAAAAAAGACTTTCATTGATATACAGTGTCTTAAAAGCCTAAGCAGTGACAAGGTGTGCAAATTAGCTGTGGCTAGAAGTCTTATATGATTGCGTCCGTTGCATTTAGTTTAAATGCGGCAATACATATAGTCCCTGTTGTGTAAATATATGAAAAAATACATCGTGTAATACCTATTTTAATCATATTTAACATTAATTACAGTATAATAATGATTAGTGCATAATATCAATTAGGAGTTTGTCATAGTCTTTTTACCTGTCATCATTGAGAAGAGGAGTAGTGGCAGGGATGTCATCATGTTGGTTTTAGATGCTTCTTTAAGATCTTTAAGTCTAAATTATTAACCTGCGGTTAGTTTGGTTTTGTTAGCCTGTCTCGCCTATCTGTGGGTCTCTGGTGATTCTTGATTTTTTTTTCCTTCCTGTATCTTATGTTACTAAAAAATGTACTTGCGCCACCTTTCTGACCCCAAATTTCCCCTCCCCATTTCTTTAAGGTTATTTTCTTTATCATATTTACATCATCTCATTTGCAGTAGAGAGGAAGTAAGTGGTTTGTGTGAGTGTGAGAATGAAAATGACACTGAATAGGAAGTCAGAGTCTAACAGATATATTTATTTGATAGTATAATAGAAAAATACTTATAGTTATAAAGAGAAGAGTCTCTTTAATCTGCACATTCCTAAATTGCAAACTGAAATTGGACAGCTCAGTGGAAATGTTGAAATCCAAGAGATCTGAATTCTTCTCCGCTTGTTTTGTACATTTGATGCATTTCAGATAGAGATGGTTATATATTTTTAAAGTTTGCTTTGGCCCACTGACTGTAGAGCAGAGGTTCTTCTCTGTTGGTCTGGATGGTTGAGTGACAGCTGGTTTGATTGGACATTTGCTCACCTTCATCTGACCACTTTTTAACTGGGGAAATAAGATCCTAACATGGTTGCTGGGGAAGTATAAATTAGTACACCTTATTATGCTATGCAGTGTATACATTTCCACATGAGCCTCTTTGATGTGCTTTGCTGCAGTGTCATCTCCTGTGTTATTTGAACATGAAGATTCTGGCAAAAGGAAGTGAGCAAACAAGCATATTACCATTTGTGTGACTGTTAGTTTGGTTTTATTTGATCTTATTTATCAGAAAATTATCAAATATGACAGAAATGTAACAAATGTGACCAGTAAATCTGAAAAAGATTTATATTCATATACATCATGTACTATGTCTGTGACACTTTAGATATCAGTAAGACTGAAGAACGATACTTTGGCATAGTAGTATCAGACAATATTTGATACTGAGTAGGCATTTATTCTTACTGCATATACTGTATTCTTATTGGATTACTCAAATGAACAATAAGTACTAAGGTGTCAGTGTGGCTTAAGGTTTGTGATTTCGACCATTAGCTGCATTATAGACCTAAATCTTTGCCTTGGATCTATATACATTCAAAAGAGTGTTGCGAGAATCTCATACAGATTGCAGCAGGCCTCTTTTTAGGAAGTACTCTCTGATGTGTCATACTGAAAAAACAAAGCACAGGTATAACTGGTAATTTAGATGGCTGCCTTCCATCTAGGTGAACTGGTTTAAATAAAAGTCTTGGCAGTAAACACACTGAATCACCTTTATTGAATAGCCAGCTGATAGAGCTGAGTCATTGTTAATGAAAATCTGTTTTAACTTTGTTTTTCTGGCTATGACAAGTCACTTTTTTCTGCTATAAACACTCTCAGCTGTTCATGTGCCTAAGAGTTACCAGGAAAAGAAGAGAGGCATTGATAATATCATACACCTGAGCTTTTCTTTTGCCAATAATTGTAAAACTAACTTTCTCACGGGGGCCCACCCTAGTAGGTGAGATTAATTTTACTTGGAAGAAAAGTTTTTCCAGTTACTCTTACATCGACGCATAAGGCTCTGAGGCTGAACTTTCAGAGACATCCTGCTGAACAAACGTCTGTCAGATGCATCTACTGCAATAATTACTCAGCTTTATTTCCCATTCAGTTGTAGTTTAACTCAGCGAAATCAGTGGGTCATGCAATAACTACATTTAATAGGCAGTAAACAAGATAGTAACTCATAAAATCCACCCAAAGTGAAATAACTTTTGCAGACGTTAAAACTAATTAAAAAACCCTCTAAAATTTATTAAGAAATCTGAATTTCTGTTTTAAACTTGAAGCTTTCGCACTCCACTTTCTAAATTCAGCATGCGTTCAGGGTTAGTTCGATTTTTTCCACTGACACAATGCACATGGGCGGGGTCTATCAGTTATACAGGGTTTTATATTTTAAAAACCTGCTTATTATCCCCTTTTAAAAAATGAATTTAAAGCGCACTAAATCAAGTGACCTCCCGGTCTCCGCAGACAGGAAGATGACCAGCGTAGCTGAGGGGTAGGTTTAAAATTTCGCGGCGCACCCTCTCACCGCTCTCTGGTGACTGCTGAACGCCGCCCGCGTTTCGCCATTTTGAAAGTGCTGGAAGGAGGCAGAGGCGAGGGAACTCTCAAAGTAGAGTGCAAAGTCTACAGGCCAATAGTGGGCATTATTAATTACTTTGTGGAAAACAGTTCTGTGCTGTATAGCAAGGCCGAGGAGTTTTGCTTACGTTCTTCAGAGTACCAAGCAGCACTCCCGGCTTTATTCCTGCACTGCACCTCGCTAGAACCTCCTAGCCGACCCGGGTCAGCACTGTTCCAGTCCAGGGCCCGAGCCCGCTTAGATAACCCTCTCCGAGTCGCTCACCATGGCAGGTAAAACCACAGGGGAAAAGACTACCACAGTGCCTTGGGTTTATTAATTAACAAGTGGTGACATGTTTGAACACGATGATGGGTTTCTCTGTTATGTCATGTTTAACCAGTGCAAGCTAGCTAGCGAGCTAGGATAATTCAAAGGTGCCAGTGTAAGTCAGTGTTGGTGTGAAAGTGAGCATTTTTCTCCACAAACACGTAAAGTAGTATCCGTGCCTGTGAGTTTATAGCAGCAGTTGCAACGCACAGTTACTGTGAATTTCCTTGCGGCCTCGTTGTCATATTGATGTTTTTAGCTAAGTTAGCTGCAGGCTAACGCGTGTAAAGTTGTCTATCTTTAATGGTGTTGTGTCCAATCTTGGGGTCATGTTGTGTGCAGGGCCCGGTGGTGGGAGCAATGATGTGCAGTGGTGCTTCTCCCAAGTCAAAGGAGCAATAGATGACGACGTCGCTGAAGGTAAGTCCATGTGATAGTCACTGAACACTTGCTAACCTGAGCTGCCAGGCTCACCATCCTGTGCACGCTTGTTGTTTTTGTTGCTTCAAAGCAGCTGCTGGCACGCTTTATATTTGTGGTATTTCTAAAAATGCAATGAAAAGTAATGCCTTCTTTTTTAGAGTAATAATGGGTATAAAGGATCAGTGCTGTGGTATTGTAGTCCATTTGGTTTCTCACAGACTGACAACAATCTTCTATTTTTGGCATAATTGCTGCAAAATGTCAGCAGTCACTCCTCTCTCGGTTCACCCTGGGTATTAGTGGGGTATTGCACGATGTTTACATGCTTGGGAGAGAACTACATGTTAGACTTGAAAAAGATTTTAACGAAGCAGCGCTTACATTTGATTAATTACAGAGCTGCTTGAGTGGCCAGGTTTAAAGAAAACGTTTACCAGATAATTATTTACGAACTAAAGGAAAACTCAAAGCACCGAAAGTGTGTTTACAGTACATGGTGGCCATATTTATGTATAAAGGGCTACACATTTGTTTACAGTAAGCTTTGTCTGGGAACATGTATAAATGAGAGCCTCTCCTTGTGTCAATACGTGGGTACATGGGCTCGAAACACAATACTCCAATAACGTTTTCATTAGTTTCCTGTAAAATTAAAAAAAATTAAAAAAAAAAAAAAAAAAAGGATTTGCCTTTAGTCTGTCTGCTATTGTTTTATGGGGTTGTATGGAGTCAGGTCGTATCAGGCACACACTGTTGACGTTAACGACTGCACTAACTCAGAGTAGTGCCAGTGTGTAAGTGGGGATTGATTGTTACATTGTAGGACGTGGTGAGAATGGTTGTCTTTGAAAAGTGCTGAATAGCTGAAGATGGAAACTTTTTTTCTCTTCTTTTTTTCTTTGTGTCCTAAGAGTGTTGAGTGTACATTTAGTTTCACCGGATTACAGCCCTGTCTAGAGAGAGAGAGTGTGTGTGTGTGTAAATTTGTGTGCGTCATTGCTGTGTTGTGTTTTCACCATGGTTGACATGATTTTCACCCCTCACAGGTGGGCTGCTGAGGAATTTTGTAAATCGCTTCCCATTGAAAGGCAATGAATCGTTTAGACAGCAAAAGCCTCGCAAACCACTCAAAGTGTTATTGCAGTAAACATGTCTCAGATTGACAATAGCCTTCATCAGAAACTCTGATGCTAGTCTCATTTTTGCAATTTTTATTATTGACAGCTGATATCATATCCACTGTTGAATTTAACCAATCTGGAGAGCTACTTGCAACTGGGGACAAGGGGGGTCGTGTTGTCATCTTTCAGCAGGAGCAAGAGGTATGTTTTAGTGACACATGTGACTGAACATATATAAACAGTACATATTTTTAACAATACTCTGAAGCAGGTAGGTCATCACACTGAGTTTATATAACACAAAGATGTACAGGTAAAAGTACAATATTTCTAGTGATCTTGACCCAAGACATTGAATCTTGGTTTCGTAACGCTTGAACTTTTGTTTGATCTGTTTTGTATTTAGAGTAAGAATAAGCTTCAGTGCCGAGGAGAGTACAATGTTTACAGCACCTTCCAGAGCCATGAGCCTGAGTTTGACTACCTGAAAAGTCTTGAGATTGAGGAGAAGATTAACAAGATTCGATGGTTGCCTCAGAAGAATGCAGCTCATTTTCTTTTGTCAACAAATGGTTTGTAAAATACTTTATCCTGAATAAATTTTTTCGCTGTAGTAAACATGAAATTGTGTTAGGCCATCTACTGCCATATATGGAGTAAATATAACTTGGTGACACTCATGATCTTTGCTCTTTCTCATTGGCAGACAAAACCATAAAGCTGTGGAAAATTAGTGAGCGCGACAAAAGACCAGAGGGCTACAATTTGAAGGAAGAAGATGGGCGATACAGAGATCCCAACACTGTCACTACACTACGGGTGTGTATAACTGGCTTTATTACAGCCCAAATCGTTTTTTGTTTTGTTTTGTTTAATATTGTTAGCCAAAACTGAGATCCTTCGCTTACTTTCCATTCATTTATAATGAGTAGATCAAGAAAATGAACAGCAAATTAAATATGTTGAGTCTGGTTAGTAATTTACATCCGAATTAGTTGGAATAAATGTTAATCAGTTCTTGTCCGTGTTTCCTTCCACCCATTACAAAACTGTCTGTTTTATTTTTGATTGAGACACTGGCCCTTTCCCAAAACCTAGGACGCTTCCTATGTAGGATGCTTCCTTCTCGCTCCACGTAGGAAGCGTCCTCCTAAGAGCGAGAAGTGCGGAAGTGCGAGGCTGAGAAAGCGATGCACCGGGAGTCCGGTGTTTCGCCGGCTCTAGTGAGCCATCTCCGAAAGTGTCAGAGCACTTTTGCAAATATGTGATGTCTTGATGAATCGAGCAGACATTTGGAGTTTACACAACTACATTCGCATCTGGAAATATCTTAGAAATTTATTTTGTGATCCAGAAACTTGCATCTGCAAAAGTAGCTGTCCTCCGCCGCTGTTTGTACCGCCTCCGTCGCTGCCGCCATTGGTGGAAACTGGAATGGGCTGGGCCACGCTATGAATTCTGGGATAGGTTGGGCCACGCAGGATACACCTGATCCATCCTTCAAATCCGGGAAATGAAGGACGAATTTGTCGCCGCATTTGAAGCATCCTTGGAATTGGGACAGCCTTTGTCGCGTCGCTGTGATGTCATCGGCCGTCAGAAGCATCCTACATGCTAAGTGTCCTAGGTTTTGGGAAAGGGCCACTGACTTATCCTATGAGCAAGTAAACAGGTGGAACTAATAAAATTACCAATCAGTTCCTGCAGTGCTGCAGCTGATGTAATGTCTGCTTTATTTACCTTCAATCTCCACAGACACCCCCCCCCTTTTTTTTTTCTTTTTTTCTTTCTCCTCCTTGTCATTACTGAACAGTTTCCAAATCTCCCATTAAAGCAATGTAAAAACAGCCCCACTTTTATTTTCAGGTACCAGTATTCAGGCCCATGGACTTGATGGTGGAAGCCAGCCCTAGACGAGTGTTTGCCAACGCTCACACATACCATATCAACTCCATCTCGGTCAACAGTGATTGTGAGACCTATTTGTCTGCTGATGACCTGCGTGTTAACCTCTGGCATCTGGAGATCACTGATCGCAGCTTTAGTATCCTTTCATTCTTTAATTCCATAAAGTATCACAATAATATAAAATGATTCTGTCAGTGTTTTGTGTTATTTATTCCAAGTTTAATCATTTCTATTAGAGAGGAAAGGTGTGACAAGAGTATTAATTGTTAAGCAAAGGGCAACCTTACAGAGCATTTGAGTTTCTAACTAGTGTTCTTGGTATTTTAAAAAACATTTTGTTTTATGTACTGAAATACTATGAGTCGATTTCAGAGGAGAGTA
>VVHJ01048212.1:0-12114 GCA_015107715.1 Tylochromis polylepis | reverse complement strand
GAGACCAGCTGACAGGTGGAGGGCGGAGACCAGCTGACAGGCGGAGACCAGCTGACAGGCGGAGACCAGCTGACAGGCGGAGACCAGCTGTCAGGCAGAGACCAGCTGTCAGGCGGAGACCAGCTGTCAGGCGGAGACCAGCTGTCAGGCGGAGACCAGCTGTCAGGCGGAGACCAGCTGACAGCTAAATCTGATTCACTGCTTCTCTTCCTCTTACGTGACGAATGTTTTTTGTCCCTGATGTAAATAAACACAGCGTTCACACTTCCACACATGTTTAAACTGTGGCTGAGAATAAAGAGCAAAGATGAACCAATCAAGATGAGTTTTCAGCTGTCGATTAAAACAAATCACAAAATCTGCTGATCTGATTGGCGAGGAAGGCTGTTCCACAGTTTGACCTCTGCTTTTACAATCAGAGCGAGGGACAGTTAGAGGATGGGCCTGCAGACAGACAGATGTTGGACAGATGTGGAGGTAGTTTGTACGTCTGACAGAGGTTCAGTCAGACGGTCACATCATCACACTGAAGACGCCTTTATTTGTTTTTGATCCAGCGATATTTGATTAAAACATTGGCCATCATCAGATGTCCTCTGCACACACACACACACACAGTGTATCATAAGCCTGTGATGCGTTTACTGTGTCATCGTAAGGATGGGACACGAGTACTTCAGGAGTTTGATTTGGCCTCTCAGCATCCATCCTCAGTCTTCTCTGTGTGTCACTGAGATGAATCACTTTGTTCAATACAGAGATCAGGTAACGTCTTCACTGCACTCTGATACAGCCTGAAATAATTTAAAAATACTGGCCGTCATCAGTACTACCCCTCAGCCTACTAGTACATTCACCTGTGGTACAAATGTCAAAATCCTAGGTGATTTTCAGAGAAGTTGACCTCTGATGTTGGAACTCATCTGAGATTTTTAGTAGCTGTGGGACAAATTGCTGATTAATTTTGCCTCACTGTCGAGTTATTCAATTCAACTTTATTTATACAGTACCAAATCACAACAACAGTCGCCTCAAGGCGCTTTATATTGTAAGGTAGACCCTACAATAATACATACAGAGGAAAAAGCCAACAATCATATGACCCAATATGAGGAAGCACTTTGGCGACAGTGGGAAGGAAAAACTCCCTTTTAACAGGAAGAAACCTCCGGCAGAACCAGGCTCAGGGAGGGGCGGGGCCATCTGCTGCGACCGTTCGGGGTGAGAGAGTTGTTGGTCATAGTAACAATAACTCGTTTCCTGTTTGTTTTATCATCAGGTTGTCATCGAGATCTGTTGCCATGGAGGACCACACTGACGTTGCCATGGAGAACAAGACAGAGGTCCCAGCCTCTGACGCCCCGTCCTCTCCTGACAAAGAGCAGGCAAAGCCTGCTGCGCGTCAGCCACACCGTCGCACCTTAGGGAGGAGGGGTCAGAGAGGAAAGAGGCGGGGTCATATAGAGAAGAAGCGGGGTCAGAAGTCGAAGAGGCGGGGCCAGGAGGACAAGAAGGAGGGCGTGACGGTGAAGAGGACATGGAGCGGTGGGAAGCGCCGTTGGGACAAGAAGCATTACTGCGTGTTCTGCCGACGGCCACAGGTGAAGATCGCACGCCACCTGCTGAGGAAGCACGCTGACGAACAGGAAGTAGTGGCTGCCAGCACCCTGCCCACAGGCTCCAAGCAACGCCACCTGCTGCTGGAGCACCTGCGCTGCCGTGGCAACTATCTACACAACATCGAGGTCAGTTTGTGTGTCTTACAGGTGTGTCTGTTACAGGTCAGTTTACCCGTTTCTTTCAGGTGCATTTAGTGGTTTGTGGGGGGGTCGGTTTACCTGTGCAATTAAATTAAATTTATAGTTTTTGTAGCCCCTCTATGGATTACTACCTTATCGTGGGGGAGGGGTTTGTGTGTCCCAGGGATCCCAGAGTCTATGTTGTCAAGGCTCCCATGGCAAATTGGCCCTGAACGAGGCGTGCCTAAATCTATTGTGAGGGTGTGCTGTAGCACCTGGTAACGCTTGGCAGAGGCACCGCGACATCTTCAACTCACACCTCCGGCAGAGCTTCGAGAGCATTCTGAGGGAGGCTGGAGACACCGAGTCTGAATGGACCGTGTTCAGCACCTACGTTGGTGAAGCTGCTGATCTGAGCTGTGGCCACAAGGTGGTTGGTGCCTGTCGTGGTGGTAACCCCAAAACCAGATGGTGGAAACCAAAGGTGAAGGGAGCCACCAGGATGAAGAAGGAGTCCTATCAGGCTTAGTTAGTCTGTAGGACTTCAGAGGCAGCCAATAGGTACAGGCCAAACGAAACATGGCTCAGGCAGTGGCTGAAGCAAAAACTTAGTGTGGGAGGAGTTCGGAGAGGCCGTGGAAAAAGACTTTAGGACTGCCTCAAAGAGATTTGGGCAAACCGTCAGGTGACTCAGGAGGAGAAAGCAGTGCTCGACCTGCACTGTGTATAGTTCAGGTGGAGCGCTGCTGACTGCAACTGAGGACATAATCACACAGTGGAAGGAATACTTCAATGACCTCCTTAATCCCACTGGCACATCTTCCGTAAAGGAAGCACAGTCTGGGGACGAAGGGGAAGACTCGCCCATCGGCGGGGGTGAGGTCACTGAGATAGTTATACAACTCCTCAGTGGCAGGAGAGGGAGGGCGTGGACTTGCCCCCATGACTCAGCTCTGGAAAAGCAGAACAAAATGGATGGATGGATTTATTTATAGCACCAAATCACAACAACAGTTGTCTCAAGCTTTATATTTTAACTTAAAGATGCCACAGTAATACCTGTGTTTACCTGTCTGTTACGGGTGAGTTTTCCTGTTCTTACAGGTACGTTTACTCCGCCTCCCTGTGTGTCCTCAGGTGATCCGGCAGGGCAGTGGTGAGATTGTGCCATGGCGTCAGCCCTCTGAGGATGTGGATGCGAGGAACTACCTGCCATGCCCGCTGTGTCTTGGATTTTTCCTTCGCGCTGACCTGTGGAAGCATCAGGTGTCGTGTCGCAAGAAGCTCGCCATCAACCCGTCCAAAGCCAAGGCGAGCGCTGACCCCGCCAATGACGCCACCTCTGGCTCCACAAGTAAGTTGCCCTGCGATGTCACCAGAGAGGACATACCTGAGGAATCGCTTGGTGAGACTGCAGAGACCGGGACCAAACAGCTTATGACCTCTGACCCAGGTGTCGATCAGAACGCGACCTCTGACCCCGGTGTGAACCGAGCCAGGAAACGGACCAGAGTGCAGGCGGCGGCGTCGCGTCTCCTGCCGATCTCCAGTGGAGCGTCCGAGAGCTGCAGTGAAATCCTGCATCGCATGAACCAAGATAATGTGTCTTACGAGGTCAGCTCACCTGTCTCCACACCCATATCTGTGCACCTGTCCTAACACTGTCTGCACGCTCTCTGACCTTTCTCTGTGGTAACTGGCTCCTCTCTGCCTCCAGGTGAAGTCTGATTGGCTGATCTGTAAATATGGCAACAAGCTGATGGGGAACCAGGACAGTGGTCAGAGGAGGTACGACTACGTAAGCCAGAAGCTCCGTGAACTTGGCAGGTTGCTCCTGGCCGCTAAATCCCTCGACTCCGGCGTCCAGAGCCTGCAGGACTTGCTGGCCCCAGGTCGCCTCAGCCTGGCGCTGTCCGCGGCCAGGAAGGCAGCGGGCAACAGGTGGAGCCGCCCTCCACTGGCGGTGAAAACAACGTTGAAGACGGTCTGCGAGATTGCTATTGGAGAGAGCCTGCAGGATGGAGACTGGGAGGCTGCTGCCAAGACCACCGACTTCTACCACATGCTGGGCCGGGAGTGGGACAACCTGGGGCTGCAGAACCCAGATTCAGGTGAGACCACTGTCCAGCCCCTCCTGCTTAGTTTAGCTTCTTCAAGAAAGTCCACTAATATTTGGAGAAGGAAGAATCAGGATGTGACTGAAGTTTGGGATTTTCAGCTGGAGAAGTTTGGGTCCAAAAGTTTCTATCACTGACCCTGGTTTTCTCCTTTTCCAGCTGCTACAGATGGAGGAGTTAAAGTGAAGAAACGACCTGTCCAGATAAGACTGGACAAGGACCTCAGACAAGAAGGTGAGTCCACACCTCACCTCAGGTTTGGATCAGTTCCTGAGCTTCTAACTTTATTGAACCAGTTGTTGGAGCTGTTTACCTGTCTGTGCCCACCTTTGTTCACAGTTCTGTCAAAGAGCTCTAACAAACTGGTGACCTCTGCGATTCCACCTGAAACCAGAATGCAGACGTCTGTCACAGGTGAGTCCACCTGGATTCATGTTACTACTTTGAGCTTAGCAGATTAGTCTGATCGTGCAACACTCTGATTCTGTTGGTTTTTCAGTCCCTGTTGCTCCCAGGAAGGTCCGACGGCGGCCCTGGTCCTCTGCAGAGAAAGAGGCCATCTGGAGGCAGTTAGGAGTCCATGTTCTGGTCCAGTCTGTACCAGGTAAGGAGGTCTGTCAGCGCTGTCTGGACTTGGAACCTGTCCTCAGGGGGCGGCACTGGAAGGACATCAAGAACCAGGTCCACAACCAGATCCAGAGCCAAAAGAAGCAGCAGTTTCACGCTCAGATGGACCTCGAAAAGAACCAGGAACACCAAGATCAGATCCAGAACCAGAAAAAGCTAGAGCAGCAGCAGTACCAGGCTCCAATCGATGAACAGGGAAAGGACCACCGCCAGAACCAGAAGAAACCACCATACCAGCCCCAGATGGACCAGCATGATCCGGACAGTTCTCAGAATCAGAAGAGACCACAATACCACATCCACATACACCACCAGGCCCAGGATAGCACTCAGAACCAGAAGAAACAGCAGGAGCACACCCAGCTGGATCATCAGGACTATCTGCACAACCACAAGAAGCAGCTGTGTACTCCTAGACTGGACCACCAGGACCACAGCCAGGTCCATAAGAAGCAGCTGTATCAGATGGACCAGCAGGCCCAGCCCCTGCAGACCCTGGACCAGGAAACGTCTCTTCTAACCGTCACACCCTACAGACCTGATGGGTTGAATCGAGCTCCTGGACATTTGCTGCTTGAACGGGAACACACCATTACAACCTACCCAGTTCTGCACAGACCACCAGGACCTCACATGGAACAGCTGCTGCCCAGAATAGACTGGGCCGAGGATGCTCCAGCCCAGAACTATCCTATCAGCAGGCCGCTGGGCAGGAACCTGCTACAGGATGTGCCCCCAGGAGGACCACCCTCTGACCCACAGTCAGGACATGTACACTTCTGACCGACCAGGACGTGCAACGAAGGACGGTCCTGGTCCAGTTCTAGAGGACGTAATGATAGGTTGGCCCTCCTCAAAGGGTGCATATCATATCTGGTAGCAAAAAGACCTCCTGCTTTTATGATAACACATATAAACCTTTTTTAGAAGGTCCTTGAATTTCCTGTGTGAAATTAGTATTTGCCTTCTACAGGACCATACCCCCCTGTATGTTCTGGCAGTTCCACTGGGTCTGGTTCTGACATGTCAGGTCTCCTCAGGAGATGAACCTTGATCCTGGTTGAGGTGCTGTCAGATAGGTAGGTAGGAAACAGTTCAGCTGTGATATAACTTATTTATACCGACTAGGTGCCAGTGCCTGATCTCATTATAAAAGGCGGGTACCAAAAGACCAAAACCAGCACCTTAGTGGTCCAGCGTTGGAACCTCTAACGTCACCTGTTCTGGGAGGAACTCCTGCTGGAAGGTCACGGATGGTAGATTCTGTCTTCCATGGTTGGAATTTAGCCCAAATTTATTTTCATAGGAAGATTCATATGAACCAGCCCAACCAGACTGGTTCTCTGAAGGCACTGAGACAGAACCGGCTCTGTGTCGGTGTGAAAGAGCTAATGAAGGGATCTCCTTTAGTCTCAAGGCCCTCGCTCCTCATTCAACCATAAAGGTGTTTAAAGTTCTCTACGTGTTTAGTGTCTGGTTCTCCTCACACTCCTCTAAGTGATGAGGGCTGGGCCAGAACCCCTGACAGAGAGACCAGACAGACTTCTCCAGGTGCCATAGTGGTTCCTGCAGGTCCCTGTGGGTCCTGGTCTGTGGTGGTCCTGTGATGGTATCACTGCATCCTAAAAATAACAAGTTGTCATGCTACAGGCTTATTCCACAATGGATGAAATTCATTTTGACCCATAATGACAAGGTGAAAAGAGTTTGCTTGAAATTCTCAAAGTTTTATTAAAAGATTTCAGAGAAAAATATAAGACATGCACAGGTGTTCACAGCCTTTGTTACATACTTTGTTGAAGCACCTTTGGCAGCAGTTACAGCCTCAAGTCTTTGTGAGTATGATGCTACAAGTTTGGCACACCTATTTTCACACAGTTTCTCTCATTGTCAGACTCGAGGACCACAATGTCGGTTTGTGTGTAACCATTTCCCTGCCGAGTTGCCGAGTTTCAGAAATGCCAGGTTTGATTGCACTCATAATCCATCTGATGACACCACTGACTGGCCAATCGGTGGCATGTAGTCTTTTGATGTCACAGTTTTAGATTGACTCCGCTCAGTTGGAAAGCCGGGCCAGCAATTGCTAAAACAGTACCTGGTACCAGGTACTACTACCTGATGGAAAACCCTAAAAACTAGGTCTAGCTGAGCCGAGTGGGTACTAGTGGAAAACAGGCTCATGTACCTCTGAGTAGGCTGAGGAGGGGCGTCTGATTGGTGGAGCGCTGCAGAAATGGTTGTCCTTCTGGAAGGTTCCCGTCTCTCCAGCGAGTTATGCTGGAGCTCTGTCAGAGTGACTCTGTCTGCTTCTTGGTCACCTACATGACTGAGGTCCTTCTACCCTGATCGCCCAGATTGCCGGGCGGCCAGCTCTAGGAAGAGACCCGGTGGTTCCAAACTTCTTGTATGGATGGTGGAGGCCATGGTGCTCATTGGGAACGTCAATGCTGCAGAAGTTTTTCTGCAGCATTCCAGACATCTGTGCCTCCATGCAATCCTGTCTACAGTCATGGGACCTTATACAGACAGGTGTGTGCCTTTCCAAATCACGTCCAATCAGCTGACTTTACGACAGGTGGGCTCCAGGCATGTTGTAGAAATATGTGACCGATGATCAGTGTAACCAGCTGAACACACACAAGTGTCGTGGCAAAGGCTGTGAACACTTATGTACATGTTATACTTTGGATTTTTATTTTCAGTACATGTACAAGAATGTCACGCTACTGTGTGCAGTGGTGAACATGAATTTAACGTTGGAATAAGGCTGTAACGTGACAGCATGAGGAATGCTTCCAGGATGATGTGCAGAGGTTATCTCTGAGCGCTGATGTTTCTGCTCGTGTCCCTTTAATCTGACCGTGTTCATCCACCATCATTGTTACTGCTGTCCTCTCTTCACCCTCAGCTTCACGTCCCTGCAGCTTCACTTTGTCCCCACTAGATGGTAGACTTCTCCCCGTTTCTGGTCCCTGTCAGAGGATAATAGCATGTTACAGTCTAGACTGTGAGCTGCTGCTTTCTTTCCCTCCACATGTTACATTTCTGAGGTCCGTAGAGTCACTGATCCACAGCTGAGCCACAGCTGATCACAGGTGAGCCACAGCTGAGCCACAGCTGATCACAGGTGATCCACAGCTGATCACAGCCGATCCACAGCTGAGCCACAGGTGATCCACAGCTGATCACAGGTGAGCCACAGGTGTGGCCTGCAGGAGGAACATCAGCTCAGACACTGAATGGAAGCAGGAGGCTCCGAGTGTTTAATGTGTAATAAAAGTGTATTCTGTGTGTATCCTGTGATGGATCTCTGTCACAGTTGGTCCTTTTATTTCATTATATCTGTTTAAATAAATGAGTTATCGCTCTGATGAAGTGATGTGAAGGTTCAGACTCGTGTTCTTCAGTCTGGAGGAGACTTCAGGAGCTCTGTAACTGTGTTTCTGCATTGCTCCATGAGTTCAAGGTCAGATCTTTGGACACACCTGGACAGGTTAGGATGATGTGCAGAGCAGTTAGAGACACAGAGGTTTTTATTTATGCACAGGAAACAGAGTCGTATTAGACATTAAACTGGACTGATTCATTATGATGAAGATAAATGTGACATTAAGAAACATGTAGAATAATTATGATAAAACCAAAGTTTACCACAGAGACGAGGTCACAGTCAGAGTTTGGACCTCAGCAGGACTGTGATAGCAGAAAGTCTGGTTTAATTTACTCCATCATAAATAAACTGTGTGTGTTAATAAAGCAGAAACATGAGGACCTGTCTCTGCTGTACTGTGAAGTCTTTCTGAAGGCCTGGAGGACCCAAACCTGCAGGTTAAAGCACACCTGAGAGGATCCAGCCAATCAGGAGGGCCGAACACAGACCACCACAAAACATGCGGTACAGTTTCTGGTTTCTGATTGGCTGTTTGTCCTGTGCGTACAGCTGATCAGTAAATAGACTCAGATCATCCTCTCAGCTTTAAAACTAGTGCTGTGCAGTACTGCAAGCTTCCATAGCAACACTGATACTTTTAATTTATAAATATGTAGGGCAGAGCAGTGAGTCATGATTTATGAGATCAGTCATCATTTTACCAATTCTGAACATTTTAATGATCACTAAATAACTGGGACTTTAACTAGTTAACACCTTTCAGCTTTTATTTTGAAACTGTTCTTTTGGAGACCATGAATGTGCCTGTCTCTGAAACACTTTGGTTCAGCGCCTGTTGTTTAAACGTGCTGTAAACAAATTAGACGTGATCACTGGTCTACATGCTGAACTTAGAGGATAGAAACAAAGTATGGATCCTGTCGTGGCAGTATTGATACGACAACGATACTAGCATTGGTATCAATACTGTCGATATCTGGATCGAACCAGCGTGATGTTTCAGAAACATTCAGAGACGCTCTGTTTCATCTCTATTAGTTTACTGAGCAGAGTGCATGATGGGATACAGCGCTCAGGTGGCTGTGAGACGTCAAACTGTACAGACTACAGTCGTACTGATGGTGACTGATGGAGGCCGATGGAGGCTGATGGAGAGCCGATGGAGGCCGATGGTGACTGATGGAGGCTGCTGGAGGCTGAAGGCTCTGCAGTCGTTGGGAGAAGGGGACACAGCTGTTCTGTCAGTCACATGATAATAACGTGATAATAAGTCGTGTTTGCGTTAAAGATAAAACGTGCAGGTGTGTCCATCAGCTGAGTAAAGAGAAACCACAGTCCATCATTACTTTAAGAGCTGAAGGTCGGTCAGTCTGAAAATTGCTAAAACTTTGAATGTGTCCCCAAGCTACGACGAAACTTGACAATAGCATGGCTACCACAGCATCCTGCAGAGACATGCCATCATTTATTGTTCAACAGGACAATGAGCCCAAACACACCTCCAGGCTGTGTAACCAAGAAGGAGAGTGATGGAGGGCTGCACCAGATGGCCTGGCCTCCACAGTCACCTGACCTAAACCCAGTGAAGGAAAAAGGACCAACAAGTGCTCAGCATCTCTAGGAACTCCTTCAAGACCGTTGGAAATCATTTCAGGTGACGACCTCATGAAGCTCATGGAGAGAACGCCAAGAGTGTGCAAAGCAGGAATCACAGCAAAGGGCGGCTGTTTGGAAGAATCTAAGATATAAAACATGTTCTGAGTTATGTCACAGGTTTGTGTTTACTGCATAACTCCATCTGTGTTCATTCATAGTTCTGATGCCTTCAGTGAGACTACAGTGTAAACAGTCATGAAAATAAAGAAGGACCATTAAAGAAGTGTTCGATCAGTGATTTTTGCAGTGATCTGATCACATTTATCCTCTGCTCTGTGTGTGAGTCACACTGCACCTCTGCTCATAAAACACCTGCCCAGGTGATTCCAGGTCTTTGCAGCTGCGCTCTAACTGAAACAGGAAGACATGTCATTATCCAAACACACAGTAATGAGGCTGGACCAATCAGAGAGGTGGAAGTGTCATAAGAGGGATGATCCCAGGATCGTTTACATGGAAACAACAGTAAACACCGGAGGTCGGATAGACGTGCAGGTCTACGTTGGACCCGCTGGTCCACGACCAGGTCTGGACGTCTATAAAAGAGTTTAAAAGAGCATTTGTATTATATATGGTTTGTTTTTACAAGCATCCTGTTTTATTGTGAAAAGCTCATGATTGTAAGAGTGTTCGGTAGCATGTGTGAACTGGACTATGTGCTGGACAGTCTTTGTTGATACGCAGGTTTTACCAGCGGTCTGTGAGAAGCTCCACGTCCACCAAGCAGCTGCTCACGTTTACTGAATGCTTCCTTGTCTTCAGGTTGTGTTCAAACATGCTGTTGTGCTGCCCATCGTTAAAAACAGAAGCCTTGATCCCAGTGTTCTTTGTAACTACAGGCCAACCTCTGAACTCTCCCTTTGCTCTACCTTTTTAGGCACTCGGGGTGTTTGTGAAGAGTTCCCGTCTGCTTTTAAATCTCGTCACAGGACTGAGACGGCGCTTTTTAATGATCTCCTTCTGTTCTGCTCTTCTAGTCCTTTTAGATTTGACACAGTTGATCATAATATCCTTTCACTGAGACGTGAACACGCTGTTGGTCTTAGCGGTACAGTTTTATCATGGTTTAAATCATTCCTGTTTCTGGCCAGTACTCCTCTTGCTCTGCCCCTGTTTGTTGTGGCGTACCTCAGGGGTCTGTTTTGGGTCCCACTCTGTTCTCCTTATACATGCTCCCTTTGGGATCTATGTTCAGGAAATACAACATTCCCTGTCACTGTTATGCTGATGACATCCAGATTTACTTGCCCTTGAAGCTGGATGTCTCCGTCCCACTGCAGCCTCTGTTTAACATGATGTTAACGACTGGTTAACTGGTTAATTTTCTCACCCTAAACAAAAACCAGACTGACGTTATTGTTTTTGGAGCTCATGCCCCTTTGGATAAGCTAACTCATGCCCTCGGTCCTCTTGCTTGTCATCATTCCCAGACTGTTAGAGAGAAGCAAGCGTCCACAGCTGTGAAGTCCACTTTTTATCAGTTATGTGAAGCTGCCAAAGCGAAGCCTTACCTTCCTCCTAAAGACCTGGAGAACCTCATTCATCACGTCTAGCCTGGACTACTGCAGTTCTGTTTGGGCCTTGAGCACTCGTCCCTCCATCTCTTACAGGCAGTCCAAAATGCTGCTGCACGTCTTTCAACAGGTGTTACAAGTCACCATCACATCACTGCACTTTAGCTAATTGACTTATTTGTTTTTGCCTTTTTAAATGTTAGATATATTGTATTTGCTTCATCATGTCTTATTTTTCTGTATTTGTTTCCTCTCGTTCATTAGCGGACTTTGTTGCTTTAAAATGTGCCGTAGAAATAAGCGTGATGTTGACGTCCACGAGCAGCTGCTCACTTGGTTTCAAGAGCCGGTGCCATCGCGGAGACGTGCGCCGATCACAGAGCTGTTACGATGTAGTCCCATAGGTGGCGCACTGCTCGGGACCACACTGTACAAACCATTACTCAGATCGAACCTTAAAAAAGAACATTTCAAGTTTAGGGAACTACGAGGTATTTTCAGCAGGGAAAACTTAATAATAACATGAGTACAGTCTGTGGCAAACATCCACAAAACCAGTGTCAAATATAACTACATTAAATACATCACACATAAGTACAGTCGTAGTATTTAAAAGAAAAACTACCATTTTAGTTTGGAAGAGTCTGTGTTTGTTATCCTGACCGAATCAGCTGTTTTACAAGTACAACCAAATATTTAGTCAGCATCATCATAACTAACAAATACATGTGGATATTAACCTGTAGTATTTGTACTTTAACCCATCAGTGTGATCACACTGAGGTAACTGTGTGTAATGTATATTAGTATATTTATATATTAACCTGTAATATTTGTAGTATTTGTACTTTAACCCATCAGTGTGATCACACTGAGGTAACTGTGTGTAATATTTGTAGTATTTGTACTTTAACCCGTCAGTGTCATCACACTGAGGTAGCTGTGTGTAATGTATATCAGTATATTTATACATTAACCTGTAATATTTGTAGTATTTGTACTTTAACCCGTCAGTGTGATCACACTGAGGTAACTGTGTGTAATGTATATCAGTATATTTATATATT
>VVHJ01048211.1:3120-13678 GCA_015107715.1 Tylochromis polylepis | reverse complement strand
GAGATTAATAACAGATATGATTCAATGCAGAGAGGTCTATGAACACATAGTGAGTGAGAAAGGTGACTGGAAAAGAAAAACTCAATGCATCATGGGAATCCCCCGGCAGCCTACGTCTATTGCAGCATAACTAAGGGAGGATTCAGGGTCACCTGGTCCAGCCCTAAATATATGCTTTAGCAAAAAGGAAAGTTTTAAGCCTAATCTTAAAAGTAGAGATAGTGTCTGTCTCCCGAATCCAAACTGGAAGCTGGTTCCATAGAAGATGCACACCCCACTTTGCAGTTATTTATTTGTAAAAAATGTTTGGAATCATGTGCGATTTTCGTTCCACTTCTCACGTGTACACCACTTTGTATTGGTCTTTCATGTGGAATTCCAATAAAATTGATTCATGTTTGTGGCTGTAATGTGACAAAATGTGGAAAAGTTCAAGGGGGTCGAATACTTTTGCAAGCCACTGTAGTTGTATTAAACTATCCCTGTCCCTCTCATAATACATTGAGGAGTCTGCTGACTCCTGGTCATCAGGTTACAGATGCCACTGATCCAGCTGTGGTTTCTAACCAAATACCTGAAAAATGATGTCATCAGTTTCTTCTGTATTTTGTGTAGTGCTGATTAGAAATGTCTTGCTTGTTAGGCATGGTCACATTTAGCAAGTGTAATAACTGCTCAAAACTGAGGTTCTCGGGTTCAGCAGCGTCACTAAGTAGGTCAGTTGCTACATCGGGCTCCTCGTCACCAATTTCAAATTTTCTGCCAAAAATCTTGATTCTGTTTTTGACCAGCATTTGAATTTAGACGCTTAGCTATCTAAAGCTTTTTTCTTATTTAAGAAAAACAACATTTCCTGTCAGTCAGTAATTTGAAACTTTTACTGAACTCCTATGCTTTCCCATGTCTAGATTATTTTATCTCCCTTTTGATGTGCACCCCTCAGTCTCCCCTGGCCCATCTTCATTTGAGCCAAAATGCAGAAGTTCTCGCCAGTGCTCACACATCAGCCCTATTATTGCTTTCTTTTATTCCTGTGAGATTTGGAATTTAAAAATTAGATTAACTACATACAAAGTCTTACATAACTAGGCTCATGTTTCCATATAGCGGGTCTGATGAGACCTTATTCTAGCAGTCAGTGTCTCTTATCATCTGATCAGGGCCTATTTCGGCTGTGGTTCACACCATTGTTTGTATGTAAGTGTTAGATATTATATATTAAGATGCATACATTTCTTTAATTTACGGTTTCTATTCAAGTGTTAAGCAAGTAAAGCTATTGTTATTTAATAATAATAATAATAATAATAATAATAATAATAATAATAATAATAATAAGGGTACTATGTTACATTCTGTGTTATTCACCAGGGTGCATTGTGTTTCGCTGAAATCTAATAAGGATTCCCTTCCTCATAAAACCTTTGCCCATGTACATCCTCATATATGCATTAGGCTGCATGTGTAAATTTGCTAAACTATAAGCGTGGAACATTTACTGTCTAGAGGAGCAGTTGCCTGCCAGATGAGAACAACTTGGCAACCCTGCAGGAAGAGGTGAAGCAAATGAAGCTGAGGGAGCTGGAGACGCTGCGCTCATTCAGAGAGATGCAGGAGACTGTCACTGAGCTGAACCAGCGCTGGCAGGTAAAACAGGAGCAGATCTCTCATCTGTTTGGTGGGGTGCATGAGTGCGCATAATGTACCAGGAGCCAGTTATACCCGTCTGCTCTTTGGCTTTGCAGCATCATATGTCCCGTAGCAGCAGCACTGGTGGTGGGGGCGGCCACTGGAAGGAATCGCCGAAGAAGAACGCCATGAATGAGCTGCAGGACAAACTGATGACGGTTAGACTGAGGGAGGCTCAAGCCCAGGCTGAGCTCCGAGAGGTTAAACTCAAAGCCTTGCAGCTGGAGAGTCAGGTAGGTGCTACACTGTGCTATCACACAGCACCGGTTGGCTTGTGAATGTTTGAGTCCTTCTCTGATGTATCCATGATTGTGAGGCATAAAAGTCGGCACTGTTTGTTTATTTCACACATTTATAAGAATGAATATAACTTGCTGAACTAGGGAAATCACCCCTGTGGTGTTGGGATATTACAGCAAAAAATACTAAATATGACTTAGTTAAAAAAATGCATTTTGTTTTGCTTTTTCAATTATGAATGTACATTGTGCCTGACATTCACAGAATGAAAATAAAACAAAATATAACTGAATCAGAACAGATTTGATTTAAGTTAAGTTACTTGTTAGACCATAGTGCCACTTGTGAGATTTTTGTTGTTGTTGTTGTTTTCGTTGAGTTTTTTGTTGGTGTGTGTGTGTGTGTGTGTGTGTTTTGCACTCTTGGGTTTTAGGAAATTGTGCTTAATTTTCAGACTTTCATAAATATAAGGGCTCTACTTTCACCATCTACTATTTAACCTCTTGTTTTAGAACCAGATCCACAGCAAACTGATCGGACGCAACGAGCAGGAACGCTCTGCCCTGCAGGACCGACTCCAGATGGTGGCCAATCAGAACAAAGCTCTGCAGGCCCAGCTCAACGAGATGAAAAGGAAGCAGGCCGAATCAGACTGCAAGGTCTGGATAGTGAAAGGAAGAAACCGAGGCAGAGGAGCAGATTTAACAGAAAAGAGCAGAGTGATGTGGAGAGCAGCATTTTCTAATTATTAAGAATTATTAATGAAAAACTAAAATCTGTAATAGGAAAAACAAAAATTCTGACTGAAGACAAAAAAAGATGGAACAGAGAAGGATTAAAAGATAAATGGAAGAGGAAACAGAAATGTTGAAAAACGGTCTGAGCATAAATTTTGGGGTTCATATCCTGAAAAAGATCAACAGATGTAATAGAGGGAGTCTAGAATGAAAGATGAATGACACAGCAGGATGTAGAGACATTTTATGGTTCTTTACTATCTATAATTGAAATCCATCAAAAGATTCTCATCAAAAATGCTCACTTATTACCCAGAAAATGTTGTTTTACTTTTATTCTTCCTGCCAATGTGCTTCCTCCCTCCCTGTGATGCGTGTAGAGTAAAGAGGAGGTGATGGCAGTGCGGCTGAGGGAAGCTGACAGTATGGCTGCGATGGCTGAACTCAGGCAGAGGATTGCTGAACTCGAGATTCAGGTGTGTGTGTGTGTGTGTGTGTGTGTGTGTTCGTGTATCTCGGTGTCTCTCTGAGTGCATCCTTGTATTAAAAATTTGGATCTGTGGTCTCAGCCAGTTAAGTCATCAATGTATTAATCGAAGTGAATTCAACTTTAACTGTGTGTGTCTGAAATGTGTTTTTTAGAAGGAGGAAGGACTGATCCAGGGCCAGCTAAACCACTCTGACTCCAGACAGTACATCAACCAGCTCCGGGACCAGATCGCCGAGCTCAAGAACGAGGTGAGACAACCTTCTCCACATAGTCACAAACGAGCAGTCTCACGTATTCAACTCAGCCACTTGTATGACATGCTGGGTGCAAACAAACAAATACCCTATTTGTAGGGTTTTATACTAAAACACAGCAAACCTGTAACATTTTAAACATTAAAACTACATACAAATGCACCATGGAAACATGGAACAATGGAAACATTTTTCACAGCTGCCTGATTTTTATTTTTTCCACTCCAAATGATTAATTCATTAAATATTCATCAGAATAATGAGTAGTTAAAACCATTTGATGCTTTGTTACACTGGGGGGGATAAAGAATAAGTTATGGCAAGTAAAAACATTTAGTGATATTTTAATCTCACTGAAGTAAATGTCAGTTCATGGAAGCAGATGTTAGGAGTGGTTACCTGATAAAGACCCATGAAAACAAAGTACACCATTACTCCTTCCACAGCAATATAAGAGGGTCAGTAGCAGCCAGGAGTGACTGGTCAAAAGTACTTATGATCATCAGCAAGAGTGAGCACCTCTTTAAAAGCGGACATTTTGGCAGTTTGCAGGTCTGGAGCATTCAGGTGTGAATGCAAAAGAGGAAAGACTTAGAGAAGCAATTGTTCCTGCCCATCATTCTGGGGAGGGTTATAAGTCCATTTCCAAACAAGCTGTCAGTCATTCTACAGTGAGAAAGATTATTTACTAGTGGAAAGCATTTATGAGTATGGCCAATCTTCCCTGGAGTGGACATCCCAACAAATTCACTTCAAAGTCTGACAGTACAATGCTCAGACAAATTACAAGAAACCTGAGATACATCTGAGACTCTACAGGCCTCAGTGATCATGTTAAATGTCAATGGTCATGACAGCACGGTTTGAAAAAGACTGAACAAGTATGGCTTGTTTGGAAGGACTACCAGGAGAAACCCTCTTCTCTCTAAAAAGAACATGCCAGCATGACTTGGGTTTAAAATGTTGCTTCAGAACAAACAAGACTTCTGGAATAATGTCCGTTGGACAGTCAAGACCAAAGTGGTGGTGTTTTGCCATAATGCACAGCACCACGTTAGGTCAAAACCAAACACGGCATATCAGCACAAACACCTCATACAAACTGTCAAACATGATAATGAAGGGGCAATTTGCATTTGTTTTGCAGCCACAGGATGTGGCAATCACTGAGTCGACTGTGAACATCCCTCTATACCGAAGTATTCAAGAGTCAAATGTGAGCCCATCTGTCCATGTTTCCACCCAGATTTGGTCATCCAACGGGAACATGATCCAAATCACAGCACGTCTAGCAACTCTATAACAGGATAGCTGAAAAAGAAAAGAATCAAAGTTTTGCAATGAGGTCAAAGTCCAGAGCTCAAGCCTATTGAAATGCTGTGGCATGATCTTATCAGAGCTGTGCATAAATGAATGCCCACACCTCAATGAACCGAGTAATGAAGAGTGGCCAGAATCTTCTACAACAGTGTGGGAGACTGATAGTCATACAGAAAACGATTAATTTATTGCTGCTAAACGTGATTCTGCAAGTTATTGAAACATGGGGTGTACTTAATTTTTCACAGGATTGTGTTGTCAGAAATATGTTTTACTTGCACGATTTTGATTTTGTCATGGATAAAACAGGACGTCCAGTCCAAATGGGTTTCCAAGACACCATTAAATAGAAAGAAGCAGAGACAGAGTAGAAACCCGGCCGGTGGACTTTTTAACCAGACTGAACACAATCATGGAAAGTGAAAGAGTGCCTGAGGAACGGGGAGGAAGTGTACTCGAACTGGTTTTCAAGCCAAGGGTGATGTGCAGAACTGTAGTAACTATAGAGATAAAGTTGAAGAGCCACACCATGAAGCTGTTGGACAGAGTTGCTGAAGCTAGGTTAAGAAGAGAGGTGATCATCAGTCATCAGCAGTATGGCTTTTGATGTGATGTTTGCTTCAAGAGTGTTGATGGAGAAGGTCAGTGAAGATCGGAGGGAGCTTCGCTCAGTGTCTGTGGACCTAGAGGAAGAATGTGGTAGGAGGCCAAAAGAGGAACTGTGGCACTGCATGAGGAAATCAAGAGTGGCAGAGAAGTATGTGAGAGTGATGAAGTGTGCAGTAAGAGTGACAAATGGGTTTAAGATGAGGCTGGCAATACATCAGGGACTGGCTCTGAGATTCTTGTTTGTAGTGGTGATGGACAAGCTTACCAATGGGGTCAGGCAGGAGTCTCTGTGGACCACGATGTTATGTTACTGGCTACGTTGTTGATGAAGGGATGGTGGATATATTGGACAAAGGATGGTAGATGTGGTGCTGCTAGGCAGGAGGAAAAGAGGAAGTCTTCAGTGGAGGTTCATGGATGTAGTTAAGGCAGACATGCAGACGGCTGGTGTGATGCTAGGGATAGGGTGAGATGGAGGCAGATGATCCCCTGTGGCGAACCCTAAAAGGAGCAGCTGGGGGAAAAAAGAAGACTAAAGACAGAGTATTGCCAATAATTAAAAACATTTCTAAAGGAATAATCAAAGCTGATGTCTCTTCCACATTTTAGATACAAAAGCAGCTAAATTACAAGCACTCAGATTACTAAAATTATTTCTTTTCATCAGCATATTAAAAAATTTCTGCATATTTACGAAGGATTCATTCATTCATTCATTATTTCATTAACTCATGACTTACTGTAGACTCATTCACTTGGCCAGTTAGGTAACTTTGAACCAATATGACAACATCCTGAATTTCAGCAGATTGGTCAATTATTTCTTCAAGAGATAAAAACAAATAGAAAAAAAATCCAAACCGGTTTGAATCCTGGCCGCGACTCAAAACCTGTCTTGAAGCCTGCGAGAGCATTTCTGTCCTTTTAAATGGGCTGTTTAAGCCATTTTCTCATTAGCTGACAGGCATTGATACTTAAAAATGTGTGATCATTTATTAGGGGCATAATTGAACAATTTCTTTCACTGGTTTTTCAAAATGGCGTGTGACACACAGATGCACATTGTGTGTATAAGATGCTCTGCAGCTTTGTTAACCACCACAGATGAATCTTGTCATCTATACAGCCTCAGAACAGATACCACTTCCACCCCGACACACGCCCAGTTGTGTCAATGTCTTTCTTGTAACAAGAGATCAGCTTTCTTCTTAACAGCTGTGTTCTCATTGTTTGGTTCACACTGGACTTTAATTCTGAAAGTGGGAGGTCGAAAAGAATAAACATGTCCCGCTCATCAAGTTGAGTTTACTCTGATATAGGGTGAGCCCACAGCTCGAGTTCTGCTGATTTTTTTTTTCTTTTTTTCCTTTTTTTTTTTCTTTATGATCTAATTTGACAACATTTAGTGTTATCTTGGGCTCAAGAGGATAATCTCCAACCCTGATTGGAGACAGAAAGTTATCAGTCAGCATACACTCTGGGTTTGTTCATTCAGAGAGTGTCTGTGCGTGACTAGGAGGAGGGAGTGTGTTTAAACTTCAGAGTGAGGGGGCGTGATGAGACGGCCCTGCCCTTTAGCGCTCCTCTCCTCTTTTCTTCTTGTCACCCCACCACTTTTGATCAAAGCCGTGGTTTTCATAAATAAGACCGAAACTTGCGTGAGTACAGATGAGGAAGCAATGAACCATTTAGAAAAATCTCAGTATAGAGCTGAAAGCGATCATCATACGATTGAGTCATATTGGCGGTGCTGACACATAATGAGCCATTTTATATAATGCAGCTGAATTAATTTTACATTTGTACTTACGCACATTTATTTTGATTCAGGTGGACATCGATTTTTGTAAAAACAAGTAATTTTCCATAGCATTTGGGGACATATTTATCTGCTAATTTTGGTGTTAATTGACCTGTTTATATTGCGAGAGACTCAAGAGAATATAACCTGTGAAGCCTGGTGCCTTCTTATGTCTCTCTGCTGTAGTGTGAAGAGCTCAGAGACAGTCAAAACATTTCCACTGGTTAACCACCAGTTTCCCCCTCCCCCCACCTCCCCGCCCTGCAACTAGCCTGAGTGTATGATTGGGGGAAAACAAAAACCTCTGAGATTTGTCATGAGTCACTATGGTACATACAAGGCTAACATGCAAAAGGCATGCATGTGAAAAGTGGTGGTATCTCTGCTGCTCACAAGAAGAACTCTTGCACTCTGCTAGTTAGACATCAGCAGCGGAGCAGAAACATGCAAACACGTCCTTTTATGTTTTTAAATTTCTTCAAAGCTACTTTTCTTGTTAACTTGAATAAAATTCAAATCGGCGCACCACCTTCACGCTAATGTCAGCTGCACGCTCAGATTTTGCTGTAAAGATCCCACAGTCCTATTTGCACATCTTTTAATGGTAAGAAAAAAATGCATCAGTGGGTTTCACAGGGTTTTGTTTTTTTTTTTCTTTTTAGGGGGGGTTTCATTAACACCCAGCAACCTGTTTAAAAAATTCCAATCACCTGACATTTAGTGGCTTCGCAAAGACCTGTCAAACGTATTTAATAGCATTAAAAACCATTAGGCCTCATGCTACAACACTGTTTAGTAACATACACTCATTTGTCCCGTTACTTACAAAATTCTTAACGTTTTGTCAACAGGTATTTAGGAGGAGAACATTTAAGATAATATTGTTTATTGCAGGGATGTACTGAGGAAATTTCTATAAAAAGAAGCCCGCACGGAGACGGGAGAGATTTTTTTGTTTTGTTTTTTCTCCCCCCTCTGGAATGCAAATACTGTAAATGATTTCACTTCAGGGATTTATCTGGGAAGGGATTGGCCTTTGGGAGATGGACTGTGCATATAAACCTCATCGTTCCATGCAAAGTGAAGGCATTTTGCTTTTTTTTTTTTTGCTTTTTTTTTGGGGGCTATCAAGTAAACAAAAAAGTATTTTATGCTGGAGTAAATGAAACCTCTAATCATAAGAAATGGTGGAAATTTTTCTCTGGCTAAAACATTTTTCAGGGGCATTAAGAAAATCCTCTCCATAGCAAATACTCTGCATCCAGTATTTTCCAGGGTTTTTGTTTGGGTTTTTGTTTTGTTTTTTTTAGATTTTCCTTCCTCAAAAACATTTCAATCTTCTTGTTGACGTAATGAAGTAAGAAGGACCGAATTCAAGTAATCAGGGTTTAAAAAACAGCTGTGAGTTTGTTAACCCTGCGCTTAAGGAAACTCCAGGTTTGAGAGTTAACGGAGTTCTCAGAGTTAACTTAAACTCTGAGTCAGTAACCATGGTAACACACTCCATGGTAACTTTCCAGGTAAGAAAATCCCAGAACACTGATTAAATTTAAAGTTAAAGTTTGTTAAAAGCGCTTCCTGTGCTATAGTTAATGCGCTGTGCTGCTGCCACTAAACCTGTCACGTTTAACCCCAAAAAGAAAACGTGTAAACTGATTGAAGGAAGGTTGAATTCGGGAACTAAAAAATCAGGATCTATAATCAGGGTCCACCAAACTGGTCACCAAACGTGTTTTTCTACTGTTAAAAATAGTCAGCACCAAATAAAATGCTTTGTCCTGTTTTAGTAATGCTGCTCTATATTCAGTATCTCACAAAAGTGAGTACGCCCCTCACATTTTTGTAAATATTTTATTATATCTTTTCATGGGACAACACTGAAGATATAAAATTTTTGATACAATACAGACATGCTTGGCCAGTCAAGTACCTTTACCCTCAGTTTATTTAGCAAGGCACTGATCTTTTTGGAGGTGTGTTTGGGGTCGTTATCATGTTGGAATACTGTCCTGTGGCCCAGTTTCTGAAGGGAGGGGATCATGCTCTGCTTCAGTATGTCACAGTACATGTTGGCATTCATGGTTCCCTCAATTAACTGTAGCTCCCTGGTGCCAGCAGCACTCATGCAGCCCCAAACAATGACATCCCACCACCATGCTTGACAGTAGGCAAGACATACTTGTCTTTGTATTCCTCACCTGGTTGCCGCCACACACCCTTGACACCATCTGAGCCAAATAACTTTATCTTGGTCTCATCAGACCACAGGTAATCCATGTTCTTAGCCTGCTTGTCTTCATTAAATTGTTTGCGGGCTTTCTTGTGCATTATCTTTAGAAGAGGCTTCCTTCTGGGACAACAGCCATTTGATGCAGTGTGCGGCGTATGGTCTGAGGACTGACAGGCTGACCCTCCATACCTCCAACCTCTGCAGCAATGTTGGCAGCACTTATATCTCTATTTTCAAAAGACAACCTCTGGATATGATGTTGAGCACATGCACTCAATGTCTTTTGTTGACCACGACGAGGTTTGTTCTGAGTGGAACCTGTGCTGTTAAACTGCTGTATGGTATTGCCACCGTGCTGCAGCTCAGTTTCAGGGTGTTGGCAATATTCTTATAGCGTAGGCCATCTTTATGTAGAGTAACAATTCTCTTTTTCAGATCCTCAAACTTCCAGTGACCAGTATGAGAGAGTGTGAGAGCAATAACACCAAATTCAACACACCTGTTCGCCATTTGCACCTGACACCTTGTAACACTAACGAGTCACATCATACCAGGGAAGGAAAATGGCTAATTGGGCACAGTTTGGACATTTTCATTTAGGGGTGTATTCACTTTTGTTGCCAGGGTCTTAGGCTATAATGGCTGTATGTTGAGTTATTTTGAGGTGACATCACATTTACACTGTTATACAAGCTGTAAACTGACTACTTTACATTGTATCAAAGTGTCATATCTTCAATGTTGTCCCACGAAAAGATATAACAAAATATTTACAAAAATGTGAGGGGTGTACTCACTTTTGTGAGATACTGTAAATAAAACTGAATTGAGGAGCCAAGTCGAGGAGCCTTGATGACCACTGCCTGCTTCCTCTTCATGTTTATGGGGTAGGAGCCACATTCATCTGTCAAAAGCTTGTTAAGAAAAGCCAGTTAAGGAATTGAGAGGCAGTGAGTTTCAGAATTCTTTGATTTTTACACTGTGCTGTCCTGTCGATGTTTGTCCTGCAGTGTATTTGGTGGCTACTTTGCTGGCAGACTGTATCGCACACTGAAGGGTCATCGATGGAGGAAAGGAGCATTCTGTGTGAGTTCAGGTTCACAACAGTGTGGGGGGGGCAGCAGCATTTTGTGTGTGTGTGTGTGTGTGTGTGTGTGTGTGTGTGTGTGTGTGTGTGTCCACGCACAG
>VVHJ01048209.1:0-13615 GCA_015107715.1 Tylochromis polylepis | reverse complement strand
AAGACCCCCCCCCCACACACACACACACACACACACACGCACAGTTATTAACTTCAAACCTGCTTGAATCATTTTCCTTGTACAAATCTCCTACATTGCGGTTTTTTTCTTATGCTTTAAGGAGTATGCAGAGTTCCAGTACAGACGGCGGCATAGGCAGAGGCGGCGAGGCGACATGTCCAGTCTCCGTAGCAACACACCTGACCCTGACGACCTCAGCGACAGCACTTTAGGTACGTCACTTTGTACAGGACTTTCTCTCAGATTTCTTTTTCTTTTGTGATGGCTATCTCACATCATGATATTAATTTATTTCCCCTTGTCACAACTTGTTATTTGCTTGGCTTAAGTTACCTATCTGACTTTATCGTGTGATGCATGTGAATGATACAAACCCAAAATCTCTGGGTTCTAGTTGGTCTGATTTTTAGATTGGGTCCAAACGCCTGAGACTATAACAACTATCTGGTACACAAAAAGTGTGCGGATTTAGACACGTCAAGATATGCAGTGTTTACAAAAGATGTTGATTGTTTATGTATAAAAGGTAAGTTTTCTTGTAAAGTTTAGAGAGAGTTCCCTTGAATTGTATTTCTTTTATTAAAGCAGGGTTCGATGGCCCTCAGGTAGATTTGATCGACTGTTCAAGTAAATTAACTTAAATTGGTCATCTCTTATAATCACGGCTGCTTCAGGCTCTCGGCAAAAAACAAAAAAAGAAAGGAAAAAAATTGCTTAGAGAATAATAGATCAGAATAATAGATCAAAACTGCATCTTAATTAAAATAGAATGTCAAAATTGTTATTCTTGGGAAAAAATGGGACCTCTGTTTCTAATCATGGATAGGCTCAAGTTTTCTAACAGTGCAGTGTGACTGTGAAACACTTTTAATGAATATATGAATATTTTTCACAAAGTGTGATTAATTAAGATCAAGACTACATTTACTATCAGTCCAATTGTAATGGCACACTGACACCAGTGTGGAAAAAACTAAAACTCAACTGATGGATGGAATAGGTAAAAAGTGCAATTTGTAATGGCGGAAATCAAAGCATTTAAGGTGTAATGATCTTTTGAGTAGAAAACTATTTAAAGACAGATATAGGGAAGTACAGTGTATATTTGATAGGAATTTGCAGTTTTAGAGAAGTCAGTTCTAGAAAGGAGCGTCATAAGGATTATTCTCAAACTAATAATCTGAAACTGTTCTGATAGCAAATTAATAAATACTGCAGAAAAGACCTATGGAAGTTCATCTTAGTGATGGTATGGTTTGAAAGTATGGAATGAGATTAAATGGGAAAATGAGAGCTGGATTTTCTTTATTTATTCTCAGGAAATCAGATTAACTTTGATTTTTGTTTCTTTTATTAGTGACGCATGTGATTCAAAGGATGAGTTGAATAGAAGCATGAATCATGATGTTTGTTTCCCATGTTTGAATTATACTACAAAGAAGTGAAAAATGAAAGAATTGAAAAATGCTGTAGACAAGTTACAGTGAAAGGACTAGGTGTGGAAGAAATGCCAAAGAAAGTCTTAAAGTGTCTGTTACTATTAAACATGCGTTTCTGTTTGTTTATCATTTGTTTTAAGGGTAGTCGGTCACATTCTTATAAACTTCTGCAATTCTGTTGGCTTAATTATGAGAGCAGGCGCAGGTTTGCTGAGATGGAATCGCCATCACCATAAATTACCATGAAACATTTGTAAATGTATATTTTCATTATCTGTTTCTCCTCCTTCACTACTGCTTTCTCTCCCCTGTCATTTCCACCTTATCATCTTCCTCCTTACCTCGAGCCTCATTTCCTGCACTCAAGTTAGGGCTCTAACTCTCTGATGGGTTAAGAAACTTTAAAGAACTGTCCGTTTTAAACATCTAGAAATGTTTTGATGTGCCAGTGGTTAAATGGTAAAGTTTCAAAGCTCTTCAGTGAATTCAGCCCCTACAGTCTGTTGCAGATCTGTTTCTTGGGGGTTTTTTCCATCTTGTTGTTAAAGTTTGGAGTCGTGGTTAATGCTCCAAAAACGATTAAGATGCTGTCAGATGCTTCCCTGGCAGTATTGTGTTAATGGGAGAGGAATCTTAGGATCCACCGGTACCTAAATGAGCACATGTGCACTGCATTGATTCAGTGACATTCTCTGTGTAGAAATATTGATTTTTACTTAATCCAAAATAGAGCTTCTGGAAAAATTACACTTGCTCACATTCAGTAAGCATTTCTAATCCTTTGTTTTTGTCCATCACTGTGGTGCTTTTATCTAGGCTGTATGGACTGAAAAGAATAGATAAAACGTGTAGTTTGGAAGGTAGCTAATAGGTTCTGTTTTGTCAGGAAAGATGAATTGCTCTCAGATACAGATACAGATACAGTTAGTGCAGTTCCTGGGGTTGTGACAGGTTGCTGTTTCTCCATCAGTGCGTTGAATAAAATCAAGATGGTGTTATTAAATCGAATACTTAGCAGTAGATTAAATTGATTTATCCTGCATTGATTTAGTTAAATAACCAAGTTTGACTGTTTCTCTGTTGTTGTTTTTCTATAAAGACACACAGGATGCTGGAAGTGGACGTAGACAAGGTCATATGATGGTGAGTAAACATTTATCTCTAGCTGAAACAGTAATTTAGTTGAAATGATTTCTGAAGGCATTTTTATTTTAGTATTGTGAATTATTAATGTCGTCTTGATTCTTAGCTTTTTCATATTCATTAGTTCACCAAATGTTCAGTTAATATATGAGTAATATTTGAAACTGAAACCTACAGTTTTTTTTTTCCTTTGTCTTTATTCTTGGGGCATGAATGACTTGAAACATACTGAGTGATGGACTGCAGCAATGTTGTGTGATGGGACTTTGTTTAAACACACAGAGAGTGACTGGTAATGATAGTTTTGAAAATGTAAAACCTTAAAACCCGCTGTGAGCAGACTGCAACAAAGCAGCTATAAAGAAAAACTGTCTTTGCTTTCAGGTTTGTGTGTCAAAGTGTCAAAACTGCAGCAGCTGCTATTTTCCTTGCCTTGTCACTATCTCCATCTGCTGCTACTGTTAACTTTTTTAACAATAGGTGCTGCAGGTTATACTTGAAGTTAAGTTTGAAAACTGCTGATGCTCTACGACACTGAATCCTTTTATTCCTGCAGGGTCTGGGTTCACTGGATGACGATGACCCCAACATTCTTCTGGCTATTCAGCTGTCACTCCAGGACTCAGGGATGGCCAGGAGTGTGTCCAGTCATGAAGTACTTGCCAACGAAGCCTCGCTCGGTGCTATTGGCACCTCCCTGCCTTCTAGGCTTGAGCAGAGTCCTCCAGGCATCGAGGTCCCTCCCAGAGCTTCTCTAAGCAGCTCAGAACTGCTGGAGTTAGGAGATAACTTGGCGAAACTTGGCAACATCAGCAGCCAGTACTCTGCTGCCACTGGTGTTGCCATCCCTATACAGCATGGTGACAGTCATCATCGGGCATACGGGGCTTCTGTGCCCATACCAGTGGCTCCTGGTGGCAGCAGCTCTTCAACAGGCCTCTTCTCTTCCACCGACACAACAGACTCAACCACATGCGGCAGTCACGACCCATCCTCATCCTCTGCATTAGCAGCAAACGCTAACCTGCTGGGCAATATTATGGCTTGGTTTCACGACATGAATCCTCAAGGTATCACTCTGGTACCACCAACCTCCTGTGACAACGACTCAGTCCTGGGTTCACTCCATACAGGCGAAGGAGAAGACGATGACAAGGTCGGGGTGGTCGTCTTCCCTGAAAACAGGAAGCCTCAGGAGGTGATGGCAGATGTGGGTTTCTGCTCTCAAAGGCTGAGCGAGATGGAGGAGAAGGAGTGCGCTGTCGCTGAGAGACCGACCCAGTTAGATCTAGTGGGGCTGGACACGATGCCGCTACCTTACATGGGCGCCCTTGACGCAAGTGGAGGGCATGCCGAGTGCAGAGGCTCAAAGGTGTGCCACGTCGACACGCCGCGATGTGACTCTGTGTCCGATCAGCTGCCAAGCACCAGCTCGTCTGAGTGGGAAGATCAAGTGCACTTGGTATGATCTCTCTAACTGAGATGGCAAAGAGCTTTTAGGGAAGGCCAAAAACCACTACAGATTGCAAAACGAATAAAGAGGAGGAATGTATGTGCTAGCTATTCAGGTGGAATGTAAACAGAGTGGGGAATGTGTCATACTTGACTGGAAAGTGGGGAAAGACATAGATTCAGATTTAAGAGCAACAAGATGAGTTTCCTGCGTTTACTGTATTGTCAGCCTTCTGCAAAGAAAGTACTAAATAGAAGAGATCACAGATAGCTACCGTTTCCAAGGGTGAGTCAGAAGACGAGTCTTGTACTAATAAAAATACAAATAAGTAGGTTTTTTTTTTTTTTTCTTTTTTAAGATCAGATTTAGAGATTTAGGAGCTTTAGAAACTTTAGCCTACATAGTTATTTTCCACTGGACTAAAAGCCTACTGTATCAGTCTGGATCAGGTCTGATGTAGATTCAACTGTACTTAGTGAGCACATTAACAGTTTGCTCCAATATTCAATCGAAACAATGCAGGCTGAGATGGTTCTCGCTCCTGTCCAATCCTGCCTACTTCATGGGTGCCAAACACTGACTAGCAAAAGCACAGTTTGCAGTCACCAAGTGGATTCTCTAAAGCAAATTGTGCCTGCTTTTTACAATCTCAACCACTCAGCTAAACTTTAATGTGAAAGTGTTGAGCCATAATTTTCTTTGAGATTGCGGCTGATTGATACTCTGAAAATGTCACTGGCTAAAAGCTGTTGTGAGCTGTGTAGAACTGAGGCTTCAGACCCTAATGGATTTGTACTTTATGTGAAATATTCACATTGACAAAATTTTGATTAATTATTCAACTGAAAAGTAGTTGGCCTCCTCGAAAACATTTCAAAATGGACTTGACAATGGTTATTACTCCCTGAGCCTCGATCGGAACACAGGCTGAATCACAAAACAACGAATGCTGACGGGCCCAGAGGGACCGCTCGGTGTGATTCAGTTTGCACCTTTGTGACAGCGTGTTCTGAATTCCATTGTAGCTTGTCTTAATTTAATGTTTTGAGTATTGCAGCCGAACGTGGAGCGCGACAGACTAAGTAGACAGTGAGCAGTCTGCTTCACAAGCTGCAGGGAAGGCCAGTGAAATCAGGCAGTCGCATTCAGACTCTGGCAAATTAATTAATCAAGCCCAAGTCACTGTAACTTAACTCTGGGTCCTGTTTTAAAAGTAATAAGCAAAGCCTTTCAGATCTCTGCAGATTTTCCGGACTGCAGGGTAATGCATGGGGGGAAAATGAAAAAAAATCATGAATGTGTACAGCATCTCATCCCCATGGGTAGTCCATGTCTTTGAAACGGTTCTCTCTCTGGAGTTGAGACACACAGTGCCTTTGTGTAAATCTCCATGATTCACTTTCTGTTTTTTCACACTTTTTTTTTTTCTGAGTGCTAATTAAAAAAAACAAAACAAATGACAGTGTAAACAAAAACACCTGTTACCTTAAAGTCGTTTCTCTCACATTAACGTTGATAGTTTTCAGACGTGCTCATCAGAAATGTTTGTAGCAAGAGGCTTTTCTGTTGGCTCTAGTGGTGATATGTTAATAGATGACACTGACTTTTTTTCTTTTCTTTTTTTTACGGTTTGGTGAAATACGTTGTAACGATGAAGTCACACTAAAAAAAATATATATATATATCTTATTCCCTGATATTTTGAAGAAAGGTTTTATTTCTCTGGGTTTGTGCAGTAAGGCTTCTTGCCCTACACTTTGAAGTGGTTCCCGGGGTTTAGCATCTAAAAATCCCTGCGCTGGTTTCAGAATAAGTTGACCTACTGTTTCTGTAGCACTTGTGTGTGAGGAAAGTTGCAATATAAAGTAGGTGTTTATTTGAAATAAAGATAATTCATTTAAATAATGGATTGTGAATAACCCATATGAACTAAAACACACTAGTCAGTGTCTTACCTTTAAGACGTGATTATGTTCTTGTACAGACCAATGTCTGGCTGAAGTCAATGACCTTTTTTTTTTCCCCCCTCTCTCTCTCTCTCTCTCTCTGTCCCCTTGCAGATGTATAGGGCAACATTAAGTCTAAAGATAGTGATTGCTTTGATAAGTGTCTTGAAGTAGTGCAGCTGTGAGTGCCATATGGTTAATGGAACTAACTTTGTTGGACTTGGTTAATGGAAGTGCGTTTATCAGAGGAGATAACATGCATTGCCCCTTTTTTCTTTAGTAGTATGCTGTGCATGTAACGGGCACACTTTATACTGTCACCTCAAATGTTCAGGTGATTTATTTTAAAAAAAAGAAGAAAAAAAAAAGGTATATAACATTTTGTAACTCATTGAGATTTTCTATTGTAAAGCAACTAATCCTTGAAATGCTATTTGCACTTTCATAGTTTATACTTGATACATTCCCTCTTTATATGAAAAGTGTTTGGTGTGTGATGCCAATAAACCATGTGTTGAGTTTTAGTTTGTGGTTGTGTCATTTATAAAAGTCGTTTATGGCAAAGAAATATTACAGCTATCAACTGGTTTTATTTTCATAAGACCGACAGATTCTTTTATTGGGTTTTCATTCAGAATTAAACACTTTTGTATAATCTTTGACTTAACAGGTAGCTAAGTGACTAGGTTGTGAGTTAAAGATCAATTTTTAGAAACAAATATTCAGTACTTGTAGTTCTATGTAAAATCTGCATCACTGCAGTATGTAAATCTGAACTCCGGGGGGGACAAGTAAACATCCATAAAGCAGATCGCAGTGCGTACCACGTGATGATCATTTGAGCCGCATGTTAAACACAACCCAGACATCTATGCGAACTTGAATATACTGACAGATGTCTGGAGACTTATTCAATACGAATCACAGGCTCAGTTTCCCAGACATGTGCTTAAGCCCAGACTTGGACTAAAAAAGTTTTTCAGTGGAGATATGCAGTGTTTTTGCTTTTATTCTAAGCTGGGCTTAAGCCATGTCTGGGAAACTGGCTGTCTGTGTTTACTGAACTCAACGAGTTGATTGCGTGTGTATAAGAAGAGTATCTTAAGGGAAAATCCCCCGATGGAGTTTCAGTGTCAGCGGCAGAGGCCGATGAGCTGCAGCAAGATGAGGAACAGGGAGACGATGTCCAAATAGAGGTTGAGCGCAGCAAAGATGTACTCCTCGGGAGAGACTTGATACTTCCTGTGTTTTCCACCCAGGATCATCTGAGTGTCAAACACCAAGTACTGTGGAGAGATGGACAGAAAATGAGATGCTTCAGCACTGATGTATGAATCGAGAACGAGAACTGGTCTGCCAGAAAGCACAGGCATTATTTCCTGTCTCAGAGAGATGGGACAGTGCAGATAAACAGGCCACACAAATAATCCGGGAGTCAGACTTGTGCAGCTGAAAATAAGTTGTGACTTGCTGCTGACAGCCTGTTCAGCTCTGTGTGCAGCCGCAGTTTGTTCCACCGGCTGACGAGATGGGTCACAACATTTGCTGTGAATGCCAAAGGCACACAGAGAGGTGGCTGTGAAAAGGAAGCCCACTGCTGTTAAGTGGCGCATAATTGAAATTAAAGGGCACAGGGGCATCAAAGTTGCTCTCTTTTCACTAACAACTGTGACAAACACTGGTATCAGGCTGCTTCGCCCTGGGATCGCATGTTGCAGCATGTACGCTCACTTGCCAATAACCCTTCTTTTGTGGTGGCTTCTTTTTATTTCAAATGGGGATTTTAATTCTGTTTTTGATACAAAAAAAAGAAGTGCAGAGGAAAAGAACTTTCTGTTATCAAAGTGTACTTACTAAAGAAAACAGCAGGGTTCCCAGGCAGGCATATACGATGTAAACATACTGCAAAAGAATCACACAAACACAGGAGAGGCAATCAGTAACACAAATTTAAAACATTTTTATTCCAGCGTGCTGTGCTGCTTGTCTGCTGTAGGCAGTAATTAAGCCAGAAATTTTTTTTTTTTTTTGGGTCATTCTGGCTGTTCTGTTTGGTTTACAGGGGGGAGGCACTATTCTTAAGAAAGAAAGCGTTAGAGTCCAAATCATTTATTTCCTGTAAAAACGACAACTTAAAATCTGCACAATGCTTATTTATACCTGCCGGCAACACTAACAGCCGACGCAGTGAACGCCAGTGTACATTTAAATCCTGAGAGGTTTGAGAGTTTACGCTCTCTTCTGTATAGTCTGCTCAGCACACGGGTCTGTACTTTCTAGAGCTGAAGCCTCTGAGGCTGTACATACAGCCTGTCAGCAATTCATTTTAAACCTGTTCCCACTGCAGACACACTGGTTAACAAAGAAGCTCTTTAATTTACCTGTGATCGGAGGATTGCACAGAGGAGGGCAAATGAAAAGAGGGTCCAGGTAAACACCCACAGGCACCCACTTGCTGTGGTGAAGTCCCACTGATGTCGCAAAGGGGGGATAGGAAATGAGAAAGACAGTTAATGTGACAAGCCCCAACATCTCTCATTTGTACTCATCATTCTCGTAAAAACCAGGACACTGAAGGTTGTCCGCACTGCAGCTGTGCTCTGTGGTAGCTACAGATTGCAGTCGAGACTCAAGAAAATCAAGACAGCTCTTGTTATAATAAGTGAGGATAAATGATCAACAAGCGCTGAGCAGGGGGATTGGAGGTGGCCTCTTGGCCTGCATGCCCTTTATTTAATTTTTTCCCAGACTGGCATAAAAAAAGATGGCAGTTGCTACAGGAGAATCACTGGCACTGATCACCTGAGGAGCTATGGGCTACAGATGCAGTGTCAATGCATCACAGTGACAGAGATTAAAAAGCTCTGTGAACATTGTGAACAGCAGCGCGAGAGGTGCTGGAAATGGCAAGATGAAAGTGAAGTCATAAAAAATAAACTACAAGTGTTTGCGGCGGTGGACTCTCGCTCAGCCCATAAAACTATATTATGGGCTTAGGAGTACGCTTCCCTCTATATGTTGGCTATTTAAACCTGACCTGCGTACCTTCCTCCTGCTGATTAATAATGAGCAGAGAGAATTAAGCACCAGATATATCCTTAGTATGATTATTAGACAGCTGCTTCCTTGTTCCATGCAGTTTGAGAAAAAATATAAATGTCTCCAGCTCCTTCAGATACAATAAGTGGCAAAGTGTGTGAAATGCCAACCACCATTTAGCAGCAATTAAAAGAGGCTCTAAACGCAATCTGAATGTGGCTGACATCTTCCCCACTGGCTGTGTGATTGCTTTTGTTCAGAACATAAGGCGTTTATTGAAGCAGCATGCCGAGCTATCAATGAAGTGATTCTCAAAAGGTCTCCTAACTTGCTCCAGCTAATACAACGCTGCAACTTGTAATGAAACTTTTAAATGCCATGTGCACAAGCATAAGCTACAATATATATTTTGAGAGCGACATTTCAGAGGAAGATGAGCATGATCAAATAAAGAATAAAAAATCTTCAGCGAGCGAGACTTCTTTGGGATTCTTTGGGATGCTTATTATAGAATTTTTAGGTGAAGTTTTTGGTCATTGGTAAAACTTGTTTAGGGTTTCAGTCACAAAGTTGGGATGTTTTGCTTGAGAAAAGTCCTACTTGCTTCTTTTTTTCCCCCTCACAGTTCATGGTAAAAGGAGACAGACTGAAAAGGAAGAGGGGTGACTTAGCCAATAAAGAATTCTATATGTTAGAGTTATCTCAGCCAGACGGGGGCTTAACCCTCTGGATGCAGGGAATTAACCCAACTCACAAATACACTGATCTCAGCAGCAATTTTAGTTTTGTCAGGAGAGTAAACTCATCTGACTTTGAAAGCTCTGCAGGTGAAAACCTGTCCAGCAGCTGAGCTTTACACGTTCCCTCTGACTGCACAGGAAACACAGCTGAGTGTATGGACATTTACCACTGACTGCATAGCTAAGGCACCGCGTTTTATGAAATTTCACTTTTGGCTGCACTGCAAACTGAGCTCAGAATGTGTGACAGATCTTACCTTTGACTGCATGGCGAACAGGCTCAGGGAGAGGGACACAAGCGCAGTTGCCCCAGCAGCCCACATGACTGCTTCAGCTTCAAAGTACCTGCAGACAGAAATATCAAACAGTGCAGTAAGAGCTGTATCATGTCCATCTTGGGGTGGATGAAAAGCAGGGTTCTGGTCTATCCCAAAGGAAAGTATTATTTTCTTATAAGAAATATGGTTTTTTTTTTTCTCGAAATATGCATTTAAACTTGAGCACTGGCAAAGACACCCCCCCACCCCACTGGACAAGTATTGAATAATGTATTGCCTACATGTATTTCCTATCAGCTATAGCTTCAGTTACAGCAATATCCTATAAATATGATAATTTGAATGCATTATTGATAGTCAGGTCTCATCTGATGCCTTTTTCTGACAGTGGTGTGCTGCTAAAAAAGAACCGTCTCGAAGATGGAGGGGGAAAAAAAGGTAACTCGTGTTTACACAGGCACCGGGAAATACAGAGGAATTGGTTTTGAACTATTTGGGATGTGCTCAGATTTATCTTCAGCTGAAAAAAAAAATCAGAAAATGTGATCCCATATGCCTTTTAATTTGGTAAACCAGCACTGATAACATCTTATCTGGCATGATGGCTTCATTGCTGGCATCGAACACGCTATCAGATATGGATCAAATAGGATTATTATTGTGCAAATGAGTCTGCATCAGGTGGGGACTCATCTTTGTAAACAAACACTCACGCTGCCACAGATGCAAGCATCAGGCCCTCTGCAACAGTCTGAGGAAAACAGAGAAAGGAAGACAGGCAGGGAAAGGGGGAAGGAGAGAGAGAGAGGAAGGGAAGGGGGAGAAAATGGAAAGTAAATACACGACAAAAAAAAACCAAACCCCTGAAATAGAGCAGGTGTGGTGGTGGTTTAATTTGATGCCTGGCTGGTACTGCCTCTACTCACAAACAGGCCCAGGGCAATAAAATTGAGGGGGACTCGACGACGGAGACTGTCACAGCATGACAAGGCCACAATGAGGAGTAGCACCACCACCCTGTTTCACATACGATACAGAGTTTACAGGCATTAGCATATAATAGGAGAAACATTATGGATTCACTGAGTGCATTATTTATGCACAGTGTCGCTGGCACGCTCTCGGACTCGGGATTTATATTAAGATGAGCTTTACTTCCATGGAGTCTCACATGAAGCGCTTTCGCCAAACACAACACTTTTAGATTTAGTTTTTGGCAAACACAAGGAATCGAGCCGGATCCAGAAAATCTAAGAGAATGTTTTTGAACAACTTACATCATGGTGTAGGTGAACCAGTAGTTGTTCCATGTCCATTTCCTGAGTGTGTCCCTGTTTTGTTTGGTTTGTTTGTTTTTTGTTTTTGTTTTTTATAAGAAAAAGGAAGGGAGAAAGAGAGAGCAGTGTTTAATAGGGCCGCCATTTATTTGATAGAAGCAGGGGAATGATTTTATTAAATATTAACAGAGAGCAGTGCATTGTGCACATGGGAACTGAATACAATTTATGAAAAGAAATTACTGTCGCAGTCTTCCACAACATCCATTATACCAAACACAGGGAGCTTTCAAACTGCTGCAAGCACAAACATTAGGCGGACTATATACCACTTTGTTTTACCTCACAGACCTGTGGTGATTTGAGAAGGGCTCCGTTGCATGTTTAAATTTGTGTAAAGACGACTTAATATACTGGTTCTGCCTCGTGATGGTGGGCGATGATGCAATTAAATGCTAGCAGATTACAATAAAGGTGGCTCGATGGACGTTTCTGCTTTTCTTTTTGGAACAAGAATGCTCTCGTGTGATTGTGTCTCACCAGTAAAGAAAAGCGCAGATGATCCCAACAGTCACTAGCAGCTGAATCATCAAGGTCAAGTAGACTTTCCTTATAAAACCTGTTCAGAAAAAAACAAACAAATAAACAAAAAAAACAAAAACAGATCCAGAAACACAGAGAGAGGTGAGACAGGAGAGAGACATGCGACAACAACAATCTGTCAGAGTGAAGCATTCAGGCAGGTAAGGCTGCACGCTGTTGCCAAAAAGGACTCAGTTTTCACCAAACTTGCATTCCTCCCTCTCATTTAAAATGATTTGTGTTGTGTGGGAGGTGAAGAGCTGCGACAGGATACGAGCAGAGATCAGAGAACAATTTTCAATTCCAAATCCATTTTCAAGAAAACACTGCAAAACAAATGAGAGGAGTAAATATTGCTGATCCTTGTTCGGCTCTGACCACGCAAACAGAAACGCTCATTTCTCTCGCCTCCTGTTTCTCCCTCTCTTTATTGATCTACTTCCTTCGACCCTCACCTCTCCGTATGGCAGCGTCACTGAAGGCACTATCCTCTAGGCCGGTAGAGTACACGGGTGGAGATTGATCACACCGCCGGTCGTCTCCACCTGCTCCGGGGCCCGCAGGATGGACCATGTTATCATAGGTGCCAGGAGGGGAGACCACTGCAACGTTGCCCTTCTCTACCTGGATCACGCAGACAGCAACAACACAGGAAGTTTAGATTCAAAACTTTAAAATGTTGTTGCAAATCATTTTTAAAAAAAAAGGCAGAATGATGTGATTAGTGGGCCTTAATGTTCATTTTGAAGTAAGTTAATGGAATTAAGCCAATAATCCAAGTGTAATTGAATGTGTTAGCACACATTTAATTACACATCCCATGATCCTATCCCAACGATCCCGTGATCAAAGGCTGGTTGTGTGTTGGATTTGGGCTCATTCTTTACGATAGCTGCATATTAAATCCTAAAATCAATGCGCAAAATGGTTTTCTCTCACTGCTTAATTTCCCTTTTTTCCCTTTGAGGCTAACAAAAATGATCGTGAATTGCTACTAACGTCATAGCTCATCCCAGTATACGAACTCTGTCCATAGTCCCCAGGGCTGTACGGAGGGGGCTGAGGACATCCACTGTTGCTGTTCCTATAAGTCTGGTCCATTTGCCCAAAAGTCAGCAAATCTTATCAGACACAAAACTGCCAAGATAAAGAGAATTATTAGACATACAAGGTAGTTAAGGTCATGTGAGAGATACAAAGACATTTCTCTGGACAGTGTCAGTGCTTTCATCAGTGATGTTAAGTTGGCACACGGGGCAATGTCAGAGTGTCAGCGTGGAACACACAAATTCAATTCAATTCAATTTTATTTATATAGCGCCAAATCACAACAATAGTCACCTCGAGGCGCTTAATATTTGTACAGTAGATCGTACAATAATAGATACAGAGAAAACAATCATATGACCCCCTATGAGCAAGCACTTTGGCGACAGTGGGAAGGAAAAACTCCCTTTTAACAGGAAGAAACCTCCGGCAGAACCAGGCTCAGGGAGGGGCGGCCATCTGCTGCGACCGGTTGGGGTGAGAGAAGGAAACAGGATAAAGACATGCTGTGGAAGAGAGACAGAGATTAATAACAGGTATGATTCAATGCAGAGAGGTCTATTAACACATAGTGAGTGAGAAAGGTGACTGGAAAAGAAAAACTCAATGCATCATGGGAATCCCCCGGCAGCCTACGTCTATTGCAGCAT
>VVHJ01048206.1:0-10367 GCA_015107715.1 Tylochromis polylepis | reverse complement strand
AATAATAATAACAATAATAACAATGATAAAAACAATAATAACGACAATAATAATAACAATAACAATGATAATAACAATAATAATCACAATAACAATGATAACAATAATAACAATAACAATGATAATAACAATAATAAAAACAATAATAATAATAATAACAATAACAACAATGATAATAACAATAATAATAACAATGATAATAACAATAATAATCACAATAACAATGATAACAATAATAACAATAACAATGATAATAACAATAATAAAAACAACAATAATAATAATAACAATAATAACGACAATAATATTAACAATAATAATAATAACAATAAAAATTATAATAACAATAATAACAATGATGTAACAATGATAACAATAATAATAATAACAATGATAAAAACAATAATAATGACAATAATAACAACAACAATTATAATAACAATAATAACAACAACAATAAAAACAACAACAATAATAATAACAATAATAACAAAGGTAATAACAATAATAATAATAACAATAACAATGATAATAACAATGATAATGATAAATGAGGCTGCTCAGGTGGCACCCTGCTGTGTGCTGGGGTTAGTGCAGCTTCATTTTTCAGCCACAGATGTTTTTGGGTGAACAGTGAAGTGTGATGTGACCACCTGCTTGTCAGCGTCAGACACTCAGATTACCTGATACCTGTGAGTGTGCATGTGAACCGGCACAGGATGAGGTAAGAAAGCCTCTCAGCAGCACCGACCCCCACAAACTCGTCTCCCCAGTATAAGCAACCCCGACTACACAAAGGCACACACTGATGTGTGCTGGTGTTTCACTGCAGTCGGACTCAAACCAGCACGCTAATTACTGCTGACAGTGTGTTTGTGTGTGTGTGTGTTCTCCGAAACCATAATGAGCAGCTGCAATTACAGCTTTTCTGCTCTAATTAGCAACATTCATCCTCAGCATCCTCCCTTCTTTCTTCTCTCAGCTCCTCTTCACATGTGAATGTCAATCAGGTGAGCCCTATCCTCAAACATCTCTGTGTATGAAGTCTAATATTTACTCAGTGATGAAATTACTTCTAAAATGACCTTCGGCGCACCGATCGCTGGGAGGGGACTTAGCTAACGAGGTTATAATGACCTGTGGAAAAAATGTAGTGACTCATTATTCAGAGAGCGCTCTGAGCTACTTTCCTCCGGCCTCGGTGCCGAGCCGAGGCTGTTGCCAAGCAGGTGATGAAACCTCGGCGTGAACTAAGAGGAGAAATCTGCCCCGAAATCATTTCAGTGGAATCACTGCAGGCACAAAAAAGTCTGCATCAGTGTTTTGAGCTCAACTTTGTGATGTTTTAGAGGCTAAAAAAGGATCAAGGAAAGGAGGAAAAACATTTAATGTGGTCAAACTGAAAAATACAACTTCTCATTTTTCTTTTAAGTTTATGACTTTAACCTTGTTTCTTTCACTGAATATTCCCAAAGCCTAATTACCAAAAACCTTGCAGGCTTGTTCATTTTTATGTTTTTGAGCAGCTCTCGCTTTAACACTGCATCGTACGCGACGCTGGTGACCTTTGAATTGCAAATTTGTTTTGACCTTTAAGTGGACAGAAAGATTTATTTAAGCTCGTCTGTCAGAGTACGAACCAAAGAAACGAGTCCAGCCAATGATCCATCAGAAAATTATAAACCCTCATTTATCTGGCCCACACCTCACCATCACTCAGCTCCTCATTAGAAACTCTGGACATGTTTAATATGAAGATCCAGCACTGGGACTGCAGATATGACGAGATATGTGACACTTTAATGAGTTACTTTATACATATATATATATATATTTAATATTATAAATATGTGTGTGTGTGTGTGTAACTGTTATTCTGAAACACACCGTGTGAAAGGATGTTTTCCTTCACTGGACGTCACTGTCGTCGCTCGTTCTGGTTTATCTGCTTATGAAATCCTGTGAATGTTTTTTGATGAACGCAGCCTGATGTGTTGTCCTCTCAGATGAACTCCGGATGTTTACTTTCATACTCGTTACTCCATGAATATCTCTCTGCCTCTCTCCATTGGGTTGATGGGGTCACCATGGAAACATCCCAAACATCCCTGAGGTCACATCCAGTGGACATGGGAATACAGCTGGAGCAAAGAGAAAGAAGCAGAAGGTTTCATCTTTCATCAAGACGGATGTTATGTTTGAGGAAATCTTATCAGGCTAATAAAAAAGTCCCATTTAGTGGAAATGAATCCTGAAATAACAATGTTGTGTTTTACTGGCTTCTGTCTGGGAGCAGTTTCAGGACAGCCGGAGAAATATTATGACGACTGCAGACCAACAGAAAGTCCCCGAGGCACACTCGGAGTCACGGTGGGTTAAAGGTTTTCTTTGCAAACTCCGAAAACCCAACAAGGAATCTGTGTTTAGAGAATAGTCTGCAACCAGCCTTCAGCCTGTGGCTCGTCAGAGTCAATAAAGCTGCAGGACCACACAGTTTATGACGCTCGTAAGCTGCCATAAATGATATCTGCTAACATTACATGCAATCACGCTCCCTGGCAGCATAAAGCTTAGATATTCTACATCCCTAGAACCAGTCAGCGACGCCAGGGGTCACAATGCCGAGACAGCGCCCGACCACGGCGTCTCTCCCTACAGGTGGCGGTCCTGGTGCGCCTGGTTCAGTCGAGGTGTTACTAACAGACATTTGTCTCCAGAGTCTGGCTCCAGGAGCCAGTGTCGGTTTCACTCAAAGGTGCTGCTACTCCCGTCGAGTTCATTTGTGACTGTCACGGTCCTGGGTTGTGCGGCCCAGTGTTTGAGCTTCATTGTATTTTGTTATTGTCACGAGACTGGACTCAGGTGCAGAAACCCAGAGCAGAGACGGCAGGCAGTTTTACAATATATTTATTGGTTAGACTCAGACTTGAGAACGTGGCTAGGACAAAAAGCATTGAAACGTAGAACTCGACATGGCGTGGCCTGGGTAATGTGTCTCCTGATCACCTCCTGTGTGTATTTAGTCGGTGTGTTTTGTCAGGTCGTCTGTGTATTTACCCTCCACGTCATGTCAGGATTAAACCTTTCATGATTCTGCTCAGGTTATGTTCATGTCAATGTTTCTGGTCCGCGTTGACCAGTCACAGTTTCTCACATACACCTGTGCAGAATTGTGCTCATGTCACAGTTTCATAGTCTGTCATAGTTTCTTCCAGTTTAGGCTTTAGTTGAGTTTTTTCCCCGTTCACTTTACCTTGCTTTGTGTACCCCTGTTATCAGCCACGAATAAAGGCTCGCTTCCTGTTAATCCAAGTTGCGTTCCACGTCCATCGTTGTCTGCATTTGGGTCCATCATTCACGCAACACCCATGACAGTGACCTTGGTTACAAATAATGAAAACAAAGCGTGAGATGGACTGTTGGACTGTACCAAACATCAAACAGAGTTGACGTGACAGACTGAGCTTTCAACGTGCCGGTCGACCTCCGATCATCATCTGTGGTCATATGTGCAGGAGAATTTTTCCACGTAACTGGAAAACACTGCTGGGGGAAAAAGTTGGAACGATCGCTTAGCCTGCTGCCAACCACACAACCTGTGTCACCATAAACCAAGAAGATGGATCTATGGGTGCTTGGATGGATGGATGCACATAATAATACAGCTTAAAAACAAAGAGAAAGAGGCTCGGCTTTGTAACCGCCCCCTTTGTTGTTGTTTTTTCCTGAGTGGACATCGACACATCGCAAAACTATGAGATCGTTGTCCTGGATCGTTGGTCACTGTTATGAGTGACCAATGATCCAGGACAACACCAACACAGGGATATCAGATACACCGAGGCTGGAGCATACACTGACAGACGAAAACCACGGACCACTGTCACATGAAGGCCAGGAGGCTGTTTGATCCGACAACCTTCTCGACAATATCATAATATTAATCCACCAGTGAGCGTGCCTTTTCTCACAGGCACCAAAATGAAATTGGTTCCTTTTTGCCTCAAAGTTTCATGAAATGCAGACTGGTAGTTTTTAATTCCTGCTGAAAAGACACCGAAAACATAAAATCCTGGAGAAGAGAGAACAACAGCAGCTGTTTCTGTACATAAAAGTATTGAGGTCAGACTGACCTGCTGACATCAGATGTGTTCGGGGAAGGAAGTGAAAATAACCAGAATTTCAGAGAAACTCTAAATGTGTCAAAGTGACCTGCTGTGTACAATAATAACAGCTTAAAAACAACTTTACCTTTCTTAACCATCAGAAAATGACTACAGTCTGTATCCTTGGACCTGCTTCCTAAAAGTCAGTAATTCAACACGTGCTTAACAACAGCAGTAAAATCAATTAAAACAGCGAGGCGGTAAGTGGATAAATACAGATATTAGGACCCACCGACAGGGAGGTGAATCTGTCTGAGCCTTCAGGCCTTCAGCTGCAAACATTCATGTGCAACGAGTCGTTTACACTGCAGACCAGAACTACCCGGATGAGGTCGTCTGCGATCGTGTCTACCATATTTCACCGATCAGACACAATGCCACATAAAACTTCTTGTCTGTGTTTCTGTGCCATTCTTCCATCGTCTCCTGCCCAAGACTTACGGATGAAGATAACAAATGAATGTTTGGACTTGTTTGGGCTGAGACAGAGCAAAGTCAAGCCTGTGAAAAGAAGAAATTCTCAACAGATGGTGATGTATATATAAAATGATATCTGTCAATAATGTCAAGTCTGAGAAAAACACAGGTAACACTGGTGATACTAACGCTCAGGTTTGTAATATGAACAGGAACTACTTAAAGTAAGACCTTAAAGTCAGGTCTGAAACATATCTGAGGAGGCTGGAGCAGACCGAGGCAGGTAAAGTCAAGATGAAAGGAGATACGAGTGAGGGGAACGGTCCGTGTCCTTGGAAGATGAAACAGATTCGGTCAAAGAAATAAATTGTTCTGAACATTTAAAGGATCTTACTGAAGCGGCTGATTTTTGATAAGAGACTGAGAACTAAATCTTTAAAAAATAAGGGTAAGGTTAAATACGGTACATTTAAGGCGAACTGCAGCGTGCGGTGTGCACCGACATCTGAAACGAGCTGTCAACTCAGAAACAAACACAATCAGCGGGCTCTGCTGCCGAGACTGGGCGCAAACATTCACAGAAACACGGCAGCGATCGCCCAACGTTTCAACAAGCTGACGCAACACCAGCACATACACACGTACGTTTGTTTTTCTGTCTTTGTGAGGACCCTCGCTGGCAGACATTCCCAGGACCCCGGACAGGAGACTTCTTCTTTTCAAACACAAACCCAGTAAACTTATTATATTAACTTTTTGCAACTCATCGTCTCGTAAAGCAACATTTCAGGGGTCAGTCGATTCAATAGAAGTGAAAGCACCCACTAATGGCCAAACTAAATATGATATGAATAAAGGAACAGGCCCGTGAAAAGGGTGTCAGTGTGTAAAACCTCCAACCAAAGCCACTTGACAGAAGTACTGCTAATCTTAGTACATTTACTCTTTCCTGAATATACTTGTACTGTATTTAGGTATTTTTAATTTCTGTGGCTTCCTTTATTTTGGAAGCACCATTTACAGTATTTGCAACACATTGTGCCATTCTTATTTTATTCATTTCAAATATAAATCCACTAATATAGAGAGTCCATGCAGGTCATTCCAGTCTATAATACTGCAGTACCACCTGTGTATCACAAGTGTTTCCCTTTTATTTTGAAACTACTTCCCTGGTTTCATTTTTGATAGTTCTACTTCCTCCCTTTGTTTGCTTCCTGTGAATTTTAAGCCGGCCTGTTTCCCATCAGTAATTGTTCACTCACCGCATATACAACCACGCTTCCCGTTGTTTCCTGCCAGATTCTCTCTCTGTGTTTCAAATGTTCTGCGTTGACCTCCTGCCAGTTTTTCTGTATTTGCCTGATCCCTGAGTTTGGCTGCCGGGGTTTTTGGCCTGTTAGGTTAACCTGAGTCTGAGTTGGTCGAGCTGTATAGAGATAAAATGACCCAGCTGCATGTAAATCATCGAAATCATCTCCATTAAAGTAATATGCAGGTCAGTGTCCAAGTAAAACTTTTTTTCTTTGGACACCTTGTCAGTGCATTCAAATATTCCATTTATACTTTTGCTTCTGAAACCCAAAATGTGGCACAGCTGTCCTTTTCAATAATGGAACATTCAGAATAAAACCTGACGTGATGTTTTCATTATTTTAAAGCTGCTGATGTAATTGAAGGAAACACAAACATAAGACTTCTGTGAAATAAAAAGTAAAAATACTGTAACGGATATCTGAGCCTCCAGAGGACCCCCGGGGTCTGCATGGCTGGTTTGTAGCTTTCTTTAAATATATAAATAAGTATCTGTGAGTGCATGTCCAGTGATAGAGTAAAACATCACTAAAATCTTTATTTATCTACCAAATACAACAGCAAACACAGGCATGAAAGTAAAAGCTTGTTTAGTGTGAACACAGATCTAACAAATGTTAAAGAGATTTTATCTGTAATGAAATGAATGATGTTTCAAACTCTAAGATTACCTGTTAGCTTCCTGATAGCTTCATTTAAATGATGTTAAGTTTATAGAATAAACCACAGGTTATTTAAACAGAGGTGTCAGTGACCCACTGCATGCCTGAGTAATTATGAGCCACGATTCCACATGATGAGCACCGGTCCTTTATTTGCTAAACCTTTGGTCCCCTTACTTCAGGTAAACATGAGGTCAGAGCTGGGCGGAGTCAGACTTTCTGTGTTTTGGGTTGAGCCAGTTTATGCCGAAGATGTAAAATAGCTTTGGTTCTTCAACAGACTGTGCATCCTTACTTCCACCTCCCGCCTTGCTCTTGGTCCTCATATACCAACATTTAAATAAATTACAGAAGAAAACCTACACGATACATAACAGATGTACTATAAAAGCACAAGTTTTCATGTGTCTTAATAAACACATTGTATTTACATCTAAAACATAGCAGTGAAGCATGATTGGTCCAAATGGCTGCAATTCAGAAACAAAGAGAGTCCAGCTGTCTGTTGAGGTCAGAGGGTTGTTGAGAAGGAGGCTTTTACTTTTCAGGCTCAGATTACTGCAGTATTACTGCAGTATTACCTCCTAATAAATGGCATTAATGTCTGTATTCTGCTGCCTGAGACGTAGCAGCAGACGGTCTGCTGAAGAGGAAGGGTTAACTCAAAGTCCTGAAACCTCCATCCTTCTTTTCTGGGTCAAACTCGGAACGCTGCTCACACTTCCTGGATAGATGTTTGTTAGCTCGGAGCCATCTCTCCGGGCCTTTCTTCCCGCTGCCTGAAGCGTGTGTGTGTGTGTGTGCTGAATAAATCCCATTAATGCGATGTGTACCTCTGCTCATCCCTGCAGGGTGTTTAATTTTCTTTTCAGAGCAGCGTTTCCCCGCAGAGGACGCCAGGAGCCCATCTGCAGGAAAAGAACAAATTCAGAGAAACTCGAGCTGTACGAGGGCTGTGTCTAAACCAGCTTTAACAGGACTCGCTCTCTTTCCTGTGAGGAGGTCAGAGGTCATGTAGCAGCAGAGCACTGAAGGTCAGGAAGCTTCCTTTGAGGCTGAGCGATGAAGCAGTGAATTTAGTTTAAGGGCTCTTTTTGTTTTGGCTAACAAAGAGAAAGAAAGAGACCGGAGCTCCAGAGGAGGTCGGGGGGTCTCACTCTTCTCTGAGCCCACTGAGCTCCTCCCTCCCCAGGCAGAGCTCAGCAGACAGCACCTCCTGACCCTGGTGCTCTGGATCGGCTGGTTCCCAGGACCTGCAGGGAAAACAAGGACATGGCAGCTGTCTCCTGTCTTTATGAGGACCGCGTTTGAGATCATTTTTTACCAATAGTACAGACACTCGAGGAAACATGGGAAATTTTGCTGACCAGTAATATGGCTGCTTAATACTAACAGATCAATAATCAGCAGGTATCTGAGTCTGTGTGAGGCTCCCATACAGCCTGTGGATAACCAGGTCAGCTAGCATTAACTCATGCTCTCGTGCACATGTGGAGACGGACTCAAAGCTAAACTGGGAACACACAAACCAGTGGGTGACGATGGGAGTGTCAGCTCAGGAACAGAAGTGAATGTGGATGAAAACCGACACTTGATTGGCTGGCAAAGGTGATCGCAGTTTTTTAAGAAGCTGAGGGTATTCTTGGAGTGATGGCATGCACGCATACGGAGGACATGCTGGGACTGAGGTGAAACAATGGATGCTGTGAAAAAATTGTGGAAAAGTTGGACTATGAGACAAATAGAGGAATTTGCTGCAGCTCTCTGAGAGTGAGTTTTACTGACTCACTCGTGCCTTAAATCACAGAATCACCGCCTGTTGTCTTTTTGTTGTCTGATGAAACACATTTGTTCAGAACGGTCAGATTTTTAACTTTCAGACTTGCCAACAGATAGAATTCCTCCTCAGAGAGCAAACAAACAAACTCGGAGAGAAGAGAGGTCACGGCTGGCTGCCAACACTCACATCGACTTCCCTGAGAACCGCAGATACAAACACTTCCAGCAGCTCGATTGGTAGGCTTTGTCGGAGTTAAAGGTCACGGGGTGAGAAAGGACGGAATCTGTAAACAAGGAGAGGATGAACATTGCGGGCATCAGCTCAGATTTAGACATTCAACATTTAAAATATTTACTAGAACACTTTTTTTATCTGATGCAGAATCATCTTAATCTCTCTGCTGTCCAGCAGGGGGCGACTCTGCAGGTTTGTACTACCAAGATGGTGGCGTTGTACATATACAGTGACAATAAAGGCTATTGTATTCGATTCTATTTGATTCTTGATTGTGAGAAAAGGAGCGCCCTGCTCAGATATCAGTAAACTCCTCCCAGGTGGGTTTATGGTCTTACTGAACAACTCTTTGCAAAAGATGTTCCCATTCAAGTCAAACAGACGATAAAGCAGAGGGCGTTTAGGGCGGAGCTATCTGCTGATTGACAGGTTAGAAATCCTAAAACAACCCACGTCACGAACATGATTCTGACACATTATTGGGATGATTAGGGTAATGTGTGTACACACGTAGCAGCTTCCCTGTGTTTGTCCCTGTAAGTTTGCATTTTACTCGTGGGTTTGTTTCTTTGACACTTCCACTCTGATGAGAAGAATGCTTTGGCATTCAGACTGTAGCAGCCAGGAATCAAACCGCCAACCTCCTTTATAGACGAGCTTCTCTACCTGCTGAGCTGCAGCCTCTCAGCTTTTACCTGTTTGTACCTGGCTCCTGTTCTCGCTCCGTTTATACTCACAGAGCCGAGTTAGACGCAGGGACTAAAACAGCCTCCGGTGCAGGAGCAGCTTTTTACCTGTCCCTGGTTTGTAATCACTCGTGGTTGTGGTGGGTTTTATTCACTTATTTTTATAGGAAAAACATGTTAAACCTGGAATAATCGTTTATCCCTATAAAGTCACAAATAATCAGTCTGTTTCCCTTCATTTTTAATTTGCTGTGAATCCTCTAACGAAACTTTAACTACGTTTCAGGTCCAGTAGCGTACGCGGGTAACAAGAGTCCGTTTATCTGAAATCACATCAAACATGCGTGTTTCACGTGTACACAAACTCAGCAGCAGCTTCTTGTTCGTACGATCACACTCATAAGAGGCGAGACAAACTAACCCTGACGTGAACCTGACCTCCGGCAGCTGGAAGGAAGCGAGCGTCAGGCCAGTGTTGGCGTGTGGAGATCCCAGCATGCGCCAGGCAGAAGGACAAAGAACGCCTCCAGGAGAGCAGCTCAGCCGCCGCCACCAGTCGGTTATCGCGTCTCGCCTCGAGAACAAACAGAACAAGGAGCTGAACCGAAAGCGGCGAGCAATCGCAGCACCGATGTTCCGAAACGTTTCAGATTCAGTCGTTCTTCATGTCGGCACAAAAGGAAGCTTCTCCCTGTTTTCTTATTTTATGTGACGCAAGAATCACTGCGAGGGAAGATGATCGATCTGATCGATCTGATCAATCTGATTGTGTCTGATCAATCGTGATTGTGTCTGATCGATTGATTGTGATCGTGTCTGATTGATCGATCGTGATCGTGTCTGATCGATCGTGATCATGTCTGATTGATCGATCGTGATCGTGTCTGATCGATTGATTGTGATCGTGTCTGATTGATCGATCGTGATCGTGTCTGATCGATCGTGATCATGTCTGATTGATCGATCGTGATCGTGTCTGATCGATTGATTGTGATCGTGTCTGATTGATCGATCGTGATCGTGTCTGATCGATTGATTGTGATCGTGTCTGATTGATCGATTGTGATCGTGTCTGATTGATCGTGAGCGTGTCTGATTGATTGTGATA